>PVIR01000754.1:0-115613 GCA_004026965.1 Petromus typicus | reverse complement strand
AATGAACAAATAAATTAATTAATATGATCCAAAAACCCTAAATAAAAAATTTGATATATTTTCATTGGTGATAACATGGTGAGACCTGGAGATTATGCTCAATCAAATAATCTAGGCAAGTAATGCTTGTTCTGATATATTTCTGGAATTTAAAAAAGCAGATTTCTACAGGCTGTCTGTGGAAAACTGTTAGTAGAGGCTGCAGTTAAGGAGTAGAAGCAGGGAGAGTTTGGTTGGTGGAGAAGGAGCCATGACTACAGATACTTCTATAAACTATCTAGTGTAAAGGACTTGTGGAAATTCATTTGAATTCTTCATATAAATGAAGGACAAATGTTTGGAGAGATTTTTGTATTTAACCTGATTTAAACATCATAAATTTCATAGTTGGTACCCAAGAAGTACATATGTTTCTATTTCTATTGCATCACTTAAATAGTACATTTAATTTCAATTTCAGAAACTGCATACAAATATGTATACTAGCATTCTGGACTATTGCCTAAGCTCAGAAGGGACCACAATGCCTTTCCTTGGGGCAATGAACAAACTCTGATATATCCATTGGACAGAATATTATTATTCAGTGATGAAAACCAATGAACTATCCAGGATGAAAAAGGAATAGATGAAAAACTCCTGCCAATGTTGCCAAGTATAATAAGTTAATATGAAAAGTCAGTGTACTATATGATTCTAAATATGTAACAGTTTACAATATTCAGTCTTCTCCTACTGTGAAGGGGCTTAGCTTTGGAATGTTGCTGGCAATTCATATTTTGCAAATGATGAAATACAGTGAGTACAGAGTGAGTGAGAAAACATTTTGGTGGCACACAGTTAATTTATTCATAATTTATTATACAATGGCAGTTTACACACAAATGTACTGACATATACTTGATTGAAAAAGAAAATGAAAAGGCATACTTAAAAAGATTTGCTAACAACACACACACTTAAACAAATTATTTAGTGTTTAGATACTCATTTTTGTTTGAAATGGCAATTTAGAATTAAATTTCAGTCATTCAAGGGAACACTAAAATACTACATATACATATATACATAATCTTATTTGCACACTGTACTTACATATAAGCACACAGATATGGTACATAATAAATCACTGAAAACAATCTTCAACTTTAGCACAGAAAAATCAGTTTCATCAGGTTTTATAACTGTGAGAACAATAAAAAAATTTAAATAACATCTACATCAAAACTCTTATTACCCTTTCCAACATAAAAGAATAAGTAAAATATATGTAGATTAACATAAGAAACATGATAAAAGATCCCTGCTGGAAGGAAAATATTTATAAAGATGCTTTTATTTTTCAGAAAATAGCAAAGTATTTTTTATTGTTTAAAATTATCTTAAAAATAATATTTTGTACTGTGTACATTTGCATACATTTGCACAGACTATGCCAAATAAAAAATACTCCAAAATACCCAAAAGATTGGATATTAAAAGTAAATCAGTTTCAAAAAGAATATCCTTGATTTAAATAATGATTTGCTTACTATTACAAAAGTCTGGTGCAATGACTTACCAGTTTTAGATTTATCAGTATTTCACTGAGCCAATTTTAATCCCAGATATAAAGCTACACTGAAAATTTCCATCTTCTCTTGAGGGTGATTTTTTTTTTTCCTAAATCTTTTTTGGTGCATAGAATGACATTCCGTCTTTTTTTTTTTTTTTTTTTTTTTCCCTCCCGCAACCATCTGGCCCTGGTGTAAGAAATCAATTCCGCAGCAGCCATCGAACTCTGTTGCACGGAAAGGCATGTCCCAACTACACTTCTCTCAATATCTTCAGCACAAATGACCTTTTGTTCCTGCAGAAACAGGCTCAATTGGAACAAGAAGGAACCTGTCATGCCATTTCCCTGTTACAATATTCATTAGTCAGGGGCTCTGATCCTCCTAGTCTCTACAGAAAATTCTTGTTAACGAGCCTTAAATCAGCAACCTGCTCTTTCCACATGTCCCAGTAACGTACCGGGATGACTAATTCTCAAATGAGCCGATTCTCAAGACATAATCTCTTTATGCTTCTGCACATTTTTTTTTCCATTAGCTGCACTTTGCTGACAGAGGTTTACCCTCCAAATCATGGCATGTAACCCCTCCCCCAGACCAGCCTAGTTCCACCTTAACTGCTAATCCTTGCTAGAGGTCAGCAATTAGTATAAAGTACATGCTTAGTTGCCAGCAAACTGTGTAGTTTTGGGTTTCATACATTTCAGACATATATCAAAAAGTGAGTCGAGGTAGCTTTGGTGGCATACACCTGTCCTACCAGCTACTAGTCAAGCTTAAATAGGAGAATTGCCAGTTTAAAGCAAGACTAGACATTTTATGAGGTTCTATCTCAAAAACAGAACAAAATAGCTTTTCCCTAGCAGGTGCAAGACCCTGGGTTTGACCCTTAGTACTAAAAAAAAAAGGTGTGTTTGGCCCGTTCTGACTCAAATTGAAACATTTTTCTTTGTTTGTACACTCATCAAATCACTTCAGATTTGGCCCCAAATTTTCCACATACATGTAAAAAATTCCAAAAAGTTTTCATGTCTACAAATACATTACAGAATAATATTTCTCTTTGAAAATTATAACATATGGTCATGCTTTTCTTACCAATAACAACATATTCTGAGGACAGCATCATTAGACAATTACATCATTACTCACATATTATAAAATACACATAGTTACACCAACATAAATGATACAGTGATCAATCATTTGAGTTGCACTTTGCATAACAGTGTACTACCTGTGGTAAATTTTTTAATAAATATATATATATAAAATTAAAATTTAAAATAAGAATGCATAATCCAGTAATGTTATATATTACTATTATCAAATATTATGCTCTACACATTATATTATGTTCCTGTCCTAATACATGAATGGTAGCATGATAGGTTTATTTACAACAACAGTACACATCTGTAAATAAAGCATTGAATTGAGTTCTCAGGAGGTTACAACATTACTAGGTCATAGAAATTTTTCAAATCAATTATTATCTTCTAATATATAATATCTCATTCATCAAGACATTTTTTGACTCATGACTATATTAATGAAACACAGCCAACATTGTACTTTGCACTGATGTAATTCTCAATGTCATTTTCAAATATACTACATTGAAAGGAGAGAAGAAACATGTGTTCTGAACAGTGATATCTGATCAAGAATAAACTATGAAATTTCACAAGGTGATCCACTGGAAGAAACAATGACCACTAGGGCACGATAACCAAACATTATGTTGGTTGGACTTTTCATTACTATAAAATGTTTCCTGAAATAAATAAATTCAAATGATAAAACCTTTGTTTTAGTTTCTAACTATTGAGGCCTCAGTCTATATTCAATTCGCTCCATTGCTTCTGAGTCTTAAAAAGGGCAGGATATCATGAGAGGGTAATACAGTAAAGTTACTCATCTCGAGGCAGTCCAGAAGCACAAAGACAAGGGTGACAAGGCTCTCATCATCCTTTTCAAGGAGTCACTCCCCTGACCTAATTTCCACTCATTAGTCCTTACGTCCTAAAAGTTTGATTACACTTCAATTGTCCTACAAGAAGATGGCCAAGTCTTCAATACATGAACTTTTTGTAAGACACTTATAATGCAAACTATAAAAAATGAATATGGTATCTATCTTTTGGAATTTGAGGTAGAAAAATTAGAAACCAATGACCTTGCTCAAATCTGTAATGCTAGAATTTGGAGTGTATAAAGATGGCTATTCAATGATGGCTAGGTTGGGCTGAAAATGTTCCTTAAAATCCTCGCATGCTTTGGAATATGATTGGATAACAGGAGCACTATACTTGTCACTAGATTCATTCATTTATTTGTCCCAGGCATGGTGGCTCATGCCTGTAATCCCAGCACTTGGGAGGCAGAGGCGAGACTATGTGAGTTATATTTATGCAAAAAATTCATATTAATTTAACCAGGTCCTGAGATTTGCAGAATACTAAGAATAAAAACAAAATAATTTGTCTGATAGAGGAATTTTCAAACTAACCCAATACTTAAACTGTAGCATAGGTACTGGTACTTGCTTCTAGCCAAATTAATAATGAAAATCAGGACCAAAAAGCACAGTGAAATAATTTGAAAAAAATATGCTGGTATATGGAAAATAAACTTATATAAAGCACAGGCCAAATGTAGCTTAATTGGTGAATAAATTAACATTTAAAATAAGCCAAGTACTTTACATCAGGACAATAGGAAAGTTGGATTTAAAGTATCTCAGAAATTAGCAACATTCTTACCCATCACACTCTTAAGGTTCAAAGATGTAAAGCTTTCACTTGAAGGGGAAGCCTCTGAACCTCTTGATCCACAAAGGCCTGTTAGGGAGCAGGTCTCTGGAATTATTTTTGTGATAGCATTTCAGGTACTCAGAGGCCACTGCAGTTATGTTCCAAGGGGGCCCAGCTACTAATGAGCTAGCAGATGATCTTAGTATCTTTCATATGGTTCTAGTTTACCAGCATGCTGAATTCAATAATTATAGGATCAAGAAGGCTTCTACTCAGAGCTTAGGAGACTTAAGAAACCAGGTAGTGTACCCCTGACAGGACAGTGCAAATCTGGGAGACTGTAGTGAAAAATTCAGTGGAGACACCAAGAAGTTGAAATTGTCGAGATAAGAAAACATCTGCTAAGCACAGACACAGGTAGTAACCAGAGTTGCTCCAAGTGAAATTATGAGGGTTACAACTTCTAGTGATGCGGGGGTTCACATATTATCGCCCTTTAGAGTTCAATACTTGCTTGAAAAGCTATAGGATTTATTATTTGGCCTGCTGATGTTTGATCTTGATTAGAGCCCACTTTTTCTGCCCCTTTATTTCTTCCTTTAGAAATAGGAATGTTTATGCTGTGCTACTATAAGTTGGAAGTACGTAATTTTCATTTTGAGTTTCATATGTCTTTATAGTTAAGAGATTGGTTGGAATCTTTGAGTGTTAAAGCTTTGGCAACTTTTAAAGATGGACTGCATGGATTTTGTATAATGAGATAGATTTGGGGGCCAGAGCTAGAACATCATGGTTTAGATTTAAAGTGGCCCCTCAATTTTTTATATGTTTGAAATGTGATAATAATAGCTTGACTATTTTATAGCTGAATAAGGTGTTAGTAACTGGGGTTCTCATTAAAAGAGATGGATGAGTGGAGGCATGATCCAGTTGTACCTTTCACTTTTTTCTTTCTGTCTGCCAAAGATTAAATGAATTTTCCTCTGCCATGCCTGTCTGCCTTATAGCCAGCTGATGTGAACTGAAAATCAGTCAATATAATTTTTTCTCCTTCTCTTTATTTATGAGAAAGTAAATAATGCACTTGATATTCCTCCTTTTTATGTCTTCGTATCTTATATAGTTGGGTTTTAATTTATAAAGATGACTGCGTGATGACATAGGAAGACTAATGCCACTGAAAAAAATATTACTGATACTTCCTAAGAAGAGAGGGAATATTTTATGCTCTTTATAAACCCAAAAGAAGGAGCAAGTTGTGTCCAAGAGAGTAAACAAATGAGGAGAGATTAGACCAAAACTTTATTGTAGTTTTTTCAAGAAGCACACAAGGTAAAAGATAGAATTTGTTACTTTGAATAATTACACATTGGAGTACAGGGGAAGCTTCCATTTGCTTAGTGCCTGGTCTTTGGTTGGCACAGAGCATCACTAATGTTGGTTTGTCACATTAGAGTTAATGAAGAGATTTGTTTAAATTATGGTGTATGAATTCCTTAGTTGTACATAAAAGATATTCTCCTGTGGAGCATTTCTGTATCTCTTAAATCTGGCTAACTCTGGGACTGGTAATCTTTTACCAATAAGAGATTCCACAGATGCCAGAGCATCAAGAAAACAGAAAATTTAAACACGCACACACACGTAAGGTAGCTGTTCCTGAAATGAAAGGATACCAATTAGACATACATAAAATTTAGAAAAACATGGTGAAAATAACCACAATCCTGGGAGTGAGTTTAATACATGCCATAATATTTGGAAATGCTCACATTAGTTAATCCTGAAAGATCAGAATATAAGATATCAGTAATAGAAGAAATGTCTAGTTTTATGACATCCAATAAGTGCAGAGCAGCTGACCCTCTTGCTATATCTTCCATGTTAACACAAAGAAATGTTAGAGAGCTCTCCAGAGTGAGGTGGCCTGGTGTTGAAGAACTGGCCTGGCGAGAGGAAGGAATATCATAAAGAACAGAAAAAGAGCTGGAGATAAATGGGACTTGTTACATACATCTAAAGTAAAGTGAATGTGCTTAAATTAATTCATGATTTTGATACCTGCATCATGTTGTTTGACCCTGAGCATGCATGGTTAAGTCAAGAGCAAAGTCATTGTATCCTCAGCGATGGACACCTACTGACACCCTTCTGGGTGTTGGCCACTCCTTGGAGAGAAGCCAGTGAGGGGGAGCATCTTGGGAAGACATTAGCTCATTGAATGACACTCTGTGGGGCTGAAGGGAGACCTAAGGGGAAAGGGATAGAAGGTGTTCCTTTAAGTTGGCAACTTGAAATGGGAGCGGAATTGCTTGATGGTTAATGCAGAGTCTTAATAACAAAAATCCTACACTTTGTTAGATGGTCTGGAAAAGTCAAGCACCAGCTGAGCCTCTAGAAAAACCAGCTTCTGAAATTCTACGTTCTGATTAGTGCTTTTACCTTACTCCAATATATTTTGTAGAATCTTTTTTTCCTAGTACTATGTAATAAGAAACAGTTATAATTTTGTAGGCTTCTGGGTCAAGAGGATAATAATAATAACCTCTGAGAAGTATTTGATAAAAAACAAATGAATGGACATGGACTTTAACATGAGGAAATTATTCCAGCCATTTCTGGTCAGCACTGGACAAGTATTTATTATTTTGAAGTAAGACTTTCTATTACATTAAGATCACAAGACAAATTACAGTTTGGGCAATTTTAATGGTGGCTTGCCTATAAAGTAATGGAACATTTTATATGAATTTATCCTTTGGGAAATGAGTCCTAAGATCTGAATTCAGGCTCTTTCTCTGTTCCTGATAGGCAACATCTTTATCCGCTTCATCTTTCAGTTCATTCTACATAAAATGAAGAGAAAACCAAGTACTTCATGGGAGTTGGGTGTTGGAGACTGAATTACTTACCTGCAATAAAGGATTCAGAATGTTAACTTTAATATTAATCTGATGAAAAAAAAAAAAACAGCTAAAACAGAGAAGTATTTGCCTGGGGAAGGTGCACTTGAAATGATTTGAAGAGACCACTATTCACCACACTCTTACTGGGTGGATGGTCCCATGGAGAGTCTTTTCAGGTGCTTGGTTGTTTCAACAAAGGATTGGAAAATGACACAAAGAAAACATGGTGGAAGTGTACACTTCCTGAAGGCAAAAAAGAGGCACACTAGGTCCAGTGAACAGATTCACAGAGGCCCGAGGATAATCCGTTACTTCAGTATCTCTAGCCAGAAGTGAATATTTGAATTCATCCAAAGTGCAGGATTCTTAAATATTGTTTGTTAACCATTGTTGACTTTCTGTGCAAGGAATGATTTCTCCAAATTTGTCAAGACTGGGGAGCTACCTATTATTTTACTAGAAGACAATTTCATTTTTTTCCCACGACCGGAAATCTGGATTAATGAGTAGTATTATTTCTACCTCAATTTTCTTGAGAAGCAAAGCTCCAAATAAGTGTACCATCTCATGACACTTCAGAGGACATTTTTGCATAGTTTTTATCTGTGCTTTTCTGGATTGTAATCCTAATTAGCTTCAAATAAGTGTAATTTTTTTCTCGATCACTTTGACTTTATTTTCATTCAGTACAGTTCTAAATACGATTGTTCTATTTTGAATAAATAAAAATTTGTGAATTCAAATAAACTATAATTCAAGTAAACTATAGTATTAGGATGAAGAAGTGACAATTTCAGCTTTGTTGCCATTTACAGGTAGTTTTTGTTGTTGTTACTGTTGTGAGACAGGGTCTCGCTTTGTGGTTTAGGCTGGCCCTGAGCTCAGCCTCAAACTCACATCACAGCAATCCTCCTGCCTCTGCCTCCCGAGTTCTGGGATTACAGGTGTGAGCTACCACGCCCGGCACTGTGGTATATGGTACTGATTGCTGCTAGGGTGAGGCTTCACGCCCAGTATTGTTATGTGGTTATTGCGGATCAAATCTGGGCCCTTGCGCTTTCAAGACAGGTGCTTGAACCACTGAGCTATATCCCCGGCCCCAGAGTAGTTATTTTAAGAATGAGTTGTTTTATTTATTTTTTTAATGACTCTGGTAAGAACCAATGACAAAAATTAAAATTTCAATTCAATATAGTAAACCTATTAGAAACACAGAAGCAGTCTTTATCCTATTTTTTATATTTATAAGAAAAACTATAGGCATTGTCACCTGCATAATCCAATGTATCTACATTAACCTCATGTTTCACAAATTACACATCCCATTTTAAAAAATCTTGTAATAGTTTTCCAATTTTCTAAGGCAAAATTCAAAATACCTACATCTGCCTATACATCTCAAATCTCTAGCTTTATCTTTTTTTTTATTCAAGTCTTTATTGGCACATTATAAATACACATCATCATCACATTCAACATTGAGAATTTATACCAGAATATGACAGGACTTGATTCTCATTTTTCTCCTTCCCCTATTTACTCTGCTACCCCCAACCCCTATACACACAAGCTTTGTATCCTTTTTTTAAAAATTACTATCACATTTTCCCCTTGTTATTTACCCCTACACACACCTTCCTTTTAAATATTTTCTATTTCACAATATGAACTATATATCTATAACTCATTTACATCTTCATTTTCTCATACCAGAAAAAGATATAATATTTACACATCGGTGACCTATTTATTTCACTTATGAGGATGTCCTGAAAATACATCCATTTGAGTATGAATGACTGAATCTCCAGCTTCATCTTTAAAATACTGTCTCGTTTTCTTGTCTTCAGCCGAAATCTTTTCAATTCTTGAACAACTTCATGTGACCTTCTGCCATAAGGGTTTACTCATGTTGTTCTCTTTGTAGGGAAACCTGCTCTTTCTTTTATCTTTAATATTCACACTTCAAATCAGATGGCATTTCAGGTGCGAAGTCTTCCAAGATATCCGAGGGAAAGTTGATTTCTGTATATTCTCATTATGCTGTTTTGGGCAACTATGTGATGCATGTGGATTTCTCCCAAGTTAACTATCATTATACTTGAAAGCAAATGGTCTTACTTATGGTTTTTCAATATTATTATTTCATTGTGTTTTACCATTCCAAATACATCAATCAATAAGTTAATGGGTATATATTAGTATGTATGGACATAAAAAATCAGTGTGTGTGAATATATACATCAATATTTATACAGATGAATAAATACAAATATTTAGAGAGATGAGCCAGATATGTAGCTCAGTGGCATCCTGGCATGGCAAGTGCAAGGTCCGGAGTTGAATCCCCGATACCACACACAAAAAAAATGTTAAGGAATATAGTCATGAACAAAAGGGATGATCTTTTCATGGAGCCTATTTTCAATGGGAATAAATGAAAGATAAATGTACTTTAAGTTTTTTTTTTTTTTTTCAAAAATGTATAGACTGTTGATATAAGGATCAATAAATCTTAGGCCAAAAAGGAAATCAGGAACTCCTTTTAGGAGATGGCATTTAAAACTAAGTCTAGATAAAGCTGGAGAAGTTGCTTTCTGGAGTTCTTCCCATAACTACCTCTATTTCATTAATGCTAGTCTCTTTAACCTTACTTTCAAGCTGCCCTAATAGATACTAAACTTCTGAAAGTGTCTAGCTGGCAAATTCATCTCAAAACAGAAGTGCCTTCTCTCTTGGCTTTTCAAGCACAGCAGATTTTTTTGTCTAAACAGTTACAATTAGTTTTCATAGAAAAGTTCATATAATGTAAAAAAAAAAAAGGACATATTTCCTAGTATACACCTGGGAAATAGTGCCCTATGGCCACACTAGTGAGTAATTTCTACTACAACAAGTTGTTGACTGGAAATGTTTCAACAGGTAACTATAAGCTATCTGTAACCAGAAAACACTAAAAATGTGGATTTTACCAAGGAATTGCTTTTCCTTATTTTATTTTATCTTAGTTAATTTACATTTAAATTAAAAAAATAAGCAGTGTAATTTATTTTTCCATCAAGCATACCTCTTTGTTTTTTCAGACTCTATTTCACCCTACCTGCTGCCACACATAAGATATTACAGTTGAATCAGCATACACATGTTAAAGTTGTGTTATTTCAAATGTTACACAAAATACATCACTGATCTAGTTAGTGTCAACAGAATAATTCACAGTAAAAACAGGTTTTTCTATGTATCAATCTAATGATTATGTTTACTTGAATGTTTTATGTAAACAAGAAGAATTATAGTGGGACTAGTGTTATCCTACTGGTAATTAAATTGAAGTACTATTTTACTTATAAATACAATTTATCTACTATGACTGAAGTGTGGATAATTTCTATATTTAAAATAAAAATATTCAGAATTGCAGATTTAGTGGAAATTCTATATGAGATGTAATGCATATAAGATAGTGAAGTTAAAATAAATATTGGAAACCAGTATGTTAATGTTTCATGTTGGATAACAAATACTGTGTACTATAATTGCTAAATCTTGGAAACAACCAAAATGTCCATTAACTGGAGATTGGATAAAGATGTGATTCTTTCATAGAATAGAGTATTACTCTGCCATTAAAATGATAAGACTGAGTCATTCATACTCAAATTGATGTACCTTGAGGACATCTTCATAAGTGAAATAAATAGGTCACAGATGTGTAAATATCATATATTTTCTCTGGTAGAGTACAAAACAAACTTCATTTGTTTATAATGCAAAAGAATATTTTGAGAAAACATACCAGACACAAGAAAGATGTGATTTTCAAGAGTTAAAAAAGACTTAGTTTCCTGAAATTACAAATAAACACCCAACATAAAAAGGACTTGTAAAATAACCAAAACATGCAATACTGGCTAATGATAAAAATGTTTGTGTTTCTGGGGGAAAAATAAATTCTTTATAAATAGGAAAAATACAATTACTTTAAGTTCATTAATAGTATAATAAAAATTTCTTAAAGTATATTTTACATGGAATGAAAGATCCTCAATGAAATCAGCAAACAATTCCCATTAGAACGCACAATAATGCTAACAATATTGATGATTAGTAAAGTGAAAGTCAAATTTGTCATGCTTTTAGAGATTTGACTCTATCTACATCTTAATTTTAGAAGACATTCACATTCATAAAAAAATCTTTTCCTTTCATACCCAAATAACTGCATTCATGGCTTCTGTATTTTAATTTGTGAGTATAAAATTTCAGTGAAAGTGAATGGTGCTGCAATTATATTAGGGTAAATACTAGAGTTATAATTCACAGGAGGAGAGTGACACTTAGTTTTTGTTTCATTTTACTATGTGATATGCATTGAGATAGGAATACATTCAGCTTCTTGAAAAAGTCTATGAAAATCATATTGAATACATTACTCAAATTATTTAGCATATACGTACAAAAAATAACTAATTAAACAATTTAGTTTTCTTTGAAGTGCTCCATGATGGAGATGCCAGACATCTTTATAAATATTTACTGTACTGTGAATTCAAATTCAAGATAGTTTTGAAATAAAGTAATGCTTGTAAAATATAAAATAACCAAGAAAAATACCATAACAAGTTTTGTATTTTCTGATTTATATTATAGTAGGAAATTAAAGCACTAAGTTTATAATTGCAGGGAAAAGAAAAGCTTATTGATGATTTATCTAGATGGGAAAGAAACTTTATGTCAGAATTTAAACTTCATAAAACAACTTTGAATTATTATACTAACAATCCTTATGGGGAAGATATTAATTTACAAATAGCTATGGATAAATTAATTACAACAAAAGCAAAAAAAAAACCACTTTTTGATATTGACAAATTTGTTGTTTATTTATAGCTTTGCATTTCCCTTTCTGCAACACTTATATTTCATGTTTAAAATATTGAATGGACAAGTGAGTAAAGGAACTGTCTTAATTTGGACTGAGGTATTTTTGAAGTCAGTAAGTTTTAGCTTTAAAGTCAAACTCACTCTAGTAAATTTGATGGACCAGTTTTGTGTAGTGCCTCTGAAAGAAAATTATTTGGAGGTTTTTTTCAGCTGTTCAGAAAAGTATGCACATTTAGAAAATACTAAGCTATGTGAATTTATTTTCTGTACTATAATTACTGTGAAATACTTTTATACTGCAATTCTTTTTAAAGTTCAATTTTTGCTGATTAAAACATTTCATGAGGTGCTATCATTGTAAAAATATGACTGCACATTCAAAATACAAAAAACAAAAAATACAAAATATTCCATAAATTATTTATATATCATATATTGAAAATGTCCATCTCTTGGATACATACAATTAAATTATTACAAGTAGTTATTTATTTTTCTTTTTTATTTTTATGTGGCTGTTAGAAAAATTTATATTTTATCATGTATTATTATTATTTACAATTTAAAGAACTGATCCAAATTTTAAATATATGGCTGAGAGTAAAATAAATGATTCCTAAGTAATCAATAATATGTATTAATTTATTTACATTTAAATATTCATTTCAATTTATATTGAACTCACCTGTACCTCCAGAAAATTAAGACAATTCAATTCCAAATTAATGTAATTTTATTATATTTTCATTGTTAATTTTGATTCTGAATTACTTTACTCTTTTATTTTATCTTCTACAGTTGAGAAGCAAAATTTATTCAATACATTTAGAAATGTAATGCAAGCTAAAATTATGTTCAGGGAAAAACACAACTAAACACAGAAAAAGTGACTATTTTCTTCCATCATTAACTCCTGTCTTGTTTTTATAGCTTGATAAAGAAGTTTAGTAGGTCTCTAAAATATTCAGCCAATCTTGGATATACAGGATTGCATTTGAGAATTTGCTAGAACTCTTTTAAAACGATTTCAGGTAAAATTTTTGTTTGAATTTAATCTACATATGTATCTTCAGAATAATTGAAAATTTTATAGCATATATCTGCATTTCAATGTTTCTCTCAAATTTGATAGTCACCTGCCTGTGATCCCTAAGATAATAAAATATCAAATTCCCTTTGTTCTTCAAATATACCATACACGTTGTATGCTTCTGAGACTTTATATACACTATGCCTTTCTTGTAAAATGCTTTTTTCTCTCTTTAGCCCTTTTCAAAGTCCTGTGCTCCATATTTCCTGGGCTTCTCATGGAGACTTGGTCACCTTCTCTCTCACACTATTCCTGTGTGATGTGCCCACCATTCATTCCCATTATTGCTTCTGTAGATACTTTAATTTTTCATGTACCTTTCTAATGCTTTCACTATCTAGTTTACATACTTAAATGAATATGTATCACCTAATATTTCACATTGGACATTTGGTCATATGAGCATGGCAAAGACACTAGAGTATGATTTTATTGTTGGAAAGATTTAGATAAGTATACAGAGACTCAAAATCATTCTCAACATTTGACCGAGGGAATCGAATGCATCCTCATTGGATGACAGGAAAAAAATGTGACTATTGTAAAATAGAAAAGTGTGCAGAAAAGAAGGGAGTTAATTAACCTTTTCATACACATGCCAATCAACAGTGTTCTATAAGTGTCAGATAATTTGCAATGAAGATGAAATTTAGGACATAAAAGAAAGAAAAATTGATTTCAGAAATGCTCTATTTCACAAATACTTTTGAAGATGTTTCAATTAACACAAGTTGTTAGCATAGGCATTTGTAGTGTTCTATCTTTTTCTGAATAAGGGAAGTTTAGACTGTCTTATAACCTTGAATAAATTTTTTAAAATTTTTTATTAAAAAAAACCTTTCAGTGAAGAATTATTTATTATAGTTGTGGGTTGAATGCATATAATGGACTTGTATAACAAAAATGGAGAGACATCTATGGAAAACTCCAAGACAGGGAAAATATTCTGAATTCATCTGAATTCACCACATAAAAAAAGAAAAATGAAAGAGACATAAAATCATATTTGGCTGAATGATATATCAAGCAACCCTGGGTCAAAACACTAAACAATACTTAGAACTCACACAAACAATCTGATTCCATTAATTTCTTTCTAAATTGAAGAGCAGATTCCTGCAGGCTTTGAAAGGGAATTCTTTTCTAAATTACTGGGTAATTTTCTCCACTCCAATTGAGCTATATAATCAGACGTGGTCAAAACATTGTATAGGGAAACATAATAGGATGTGAATTAAACAAAACCATGACTTCATGGACCCACAGCTGTGGAAAGGGATCAGAAATGAGAATGATGTAAATACGAACTAGACTTCAGATGGTTTTTACTTGAAAAAAATAAATCCATCACTGCATCATGTTCATGGAGGCTTGAAATCACTGTAACTTAAATTATACCTTAAATTGTATATTTTTCTATATCGCACCCTTATAAACAGCTGAACCAAAGATAAAATGTGCTTCCCATGCTCTTTTTAATCTATTTTATGATAATTGGGACAGAATTACTTTCTTCAAACTGAGCAGCAAATATAAAGAGTGGTTCATAGCAAAAAAACCTAACTTTAGTTCTTACCAAAGCTTAAGATTAAATGTTGGTTATTTTAGTATTAAGCATAATATATACATATATATGAAATGTACCAGTAAATTCAATTTTGAAGATTAAGGCAAGCTGAAGCAGCATATGATTTTCACTAAAAGGTTGTGTTTATTACAATACAAATGTAATACATAAACAATTTTCATTCTTGGGGAAAAATGTCGACTCGGTCCAAACCCCTGTTGACAATCAATTGTGGTAACTTTCCCATTTTAACTTTGAGATATAACAGAGAAATTCACATCAAGCCACTGTACAATCTTTGGGCCTGGAGCTCATGTATTCAGGGACTTGGTAAAGAACTGAAAGTCAGATTCTTGGCAAAGTCAGTAAAATAAATGCATTTATTGGAAAAAAGCTTTTGTTGTTGCCTGCACTGTTTTCTTTCTACCCAGAGGAGAGCGATATTCCTAGCATCAGGATATTGAGTTATTGGCAAAGTCTTGGGTTGCTAGAGTGCAGCTGATGAGTGGCACTGCAAATGACAACTTTTAAACATTGTATCCCCTTATTTAACAGATATATTTAAAGCACTGACTGTATTTTGTGCATTTTTCTAAAGTCTTAATAGCATAAAAGTACATAAAACAGGGATATCTCCTTCCAAAAACTTGTTTTTCTTGGGTGACAACCATTTTATGAGAAAATAAAATTCTTCTTGGAACGTTTCTTTGCTTTTTCTCTTAATTTTTTATGACACTTGTAGAAACTGGTGCACTGGGTGAGATAGTTGCAGGAAAATTTAAGGGATTTTTTTTTTTTTTTTTTGGTGTTTTTTGAAACAGGGTCTTGCTTTTTTGTAGTTTGGACTGCCCCTGAGCTCAAGATTGAACTCACAGCGATCCTCCTGACTCTGCCTCTCTAGTATTGGGATTACAGGCAGGAGCCACCACAACCAGCACTGTGGTATTTGGTTCTGATTGCTGGTGGGGGTGAGTTTCCACACACAGAACTGTTGTATGTGATGCAGACAATTAAATCACTAAGCTAAATCCCCAGCTCTTAATTTTGAGCTGATGATTGAAGGATACGATAAAATGGACCATATAAAGAACAAAGAACACACAAGGAAGGATTCAGGTAGATAGATAGATCCAGATGAATAAATACATACAACAGACTCATGTCCAGTCTGCCAAAGGATTCAGATGTTTCACATGTAATGTACATTTAATTTGCTTCCATTTATTTATTATATATACTTACACCTAGATATGTACATATACAGAAATATGTATGTATCTATACATATCTGCATGATCTTACTATTTTGATGGATTTTGTTTTGATGTTCTGAAAGTGTTTCCCTACTTTCTCAGTCCTTTATGTTTTACTAATACTCTTCCTTTTAGATTTAAACTCCAATAAAATAGATTTTATAAGGCTTCCATAACCCTTTAGTATACTTAGGAATGTCCTTTTCTTGAAGTACCTTTCTGTATTTAAACTATTGATAAATACGTACAATACCCTAAATAAGTACAGACGGAATAAAATGGGGTAAGGAAGAAGTGTGTGGTTCCAAGAAAAGTAAAAATCCTGCCAAAAGTGGGAAGATTTGTCACAACTGTTCAGACAACATGATCACATGGAAAATGGTTTATAGCCCAAATAAGATATTATCCAAAAGTGTTGTAAACCTCTTGTTTCCTATTTTTTATAAATTTATATTTTTACCCCAGTACTAGGGATAGAAAACCACGGCTTCACATAGAGCTACAACCTCAAACTTTCTGCAGTGTACCCTTGAGTTATGAACTCCATTCATCCTCGAAGGCAGTTTGTAAGTCATGTTGTTCATCCGAAGGCTCAGGGATCCTCTAAACAGCCTCAAAATCTCTCCTGTACACAGGCAGATCTCAATGTGCTTAGAAAGACATTGGCCTAGGATTCCTCAGTGAACCTCTCATCAAAAAAGATGTTATCATGTTCCTTCCAGAACTCTTTAAGGTTTAAATCTGTATCTGAGACCATCCAGAAGCAGAAGCTGCTGGCATTCTGGTCATAACTCAAGACTTTATAAGTTAAAATCAGGATTCCCATCATAATCTATTTCTTTCTTATTTTAGTCTTATCTTAACTGGAGGGTGCACTATAAGTTTTTGTTGTCCTCAGTTGCCTGAGCTGGACACAAGTTGGTTTCTGGGTTACAAGAAACACAGATCCATTACAGTGAATCATGTACAGTAATCCTTTACTTCCCCAATGTGTCTGCTCCCACACGGTTCTGCTCTTGGTCAAACACAGTCATCAAAATTTTGTTTCTGTTTATGGAATTTTGTTTCTATTTTCATATCACACAACAAACACAAGGTCAGCCATCTTTCCCATACAAACACAAACACAGCTGTTTTGCTCCAAATCATAACACATGAAATTCGTGAATTGAAGTCTGACTTCCACTGAGAAAAGAGTATTTATGGCAAGTGTTATGATTTGTGTCTAGATGTTCCTCTAAAGGCTCATGGAATCATAGTGAGGCTTTTCTGAGGTGACTGGATCAAGGGAGTGTGATGCTTGAGTAAAGGGTGTATGAATACAAAATTAGTCCATTGATTGGGGTAGCAGAGTTCTGATGTGAATAATGGGAAGGCCCACCCTGGGAGTGTTTGGCATCATCATTAGCCTGGATGAAATAAAAGGGGGAAGAAAGGTAGTTACTGCTATAGCAGCAGCTGCCAACCCTTCACTGTACGATGGACTATTTCTCTTCTAAAGTGTCCCTCTGCATTACAGACCTGCCTGGCAGCCAGGGAACTAGAGACCAGAACCTCTATAAACTGTGAGCTGACATAAAGCTGTCCAGCTTTAGTTTTGTGTGTTGTTTATTTTGTCTCAGTCATAAGAAATGAAATTAAGACAGCATGGAATATGGCAAAAACACTGCATCAGTGTTATGTTGGGGAAGGACATTCAGCGAGAGTCTCTAGGCCAGGAAGGGGTTTCTGACATACTTTCTGGGAATGGTGCTGCTTCTCCTAGTTCATGCTCTTTGACATGATTGGTCAAGAAGAAGAGTGCAAGGAAAACATTCACACGGGCAACATGGAGAAGTTTAACTTCAATACCCATGGCAACTAGTCCAAATGACACTGGTTCTGTGACCCTCAACATGTACCAGTAGACTATGTGTGATTCTTATTCCCAGCTCCAACTGCACCCAAAGCAAAGACAATAAAACCAAAGTAATTGGTAACAGTAATTGCCCAAAGTAATAAAACTGGTAAATATCAGAGCTGGGGTAAAAATCAGATGGACTTGTATAGAGTCCTCAGTTTATATTTATCTTCAAATTAAATCAAGGAATGAATAACTAATGAATATTTGGAAATAATGAAGCAAACATGTGTAAGGTCATGGAGTGTGTGAATTAATTTCTCCTGAAAGAGAGGCTGTTATTAAACCAATGTTTTTCAACTGAGGGCAAAATTGCAATGTGGCCAGAGGACATTTTGTAAAATCTGGATGCTTTATTGGTTTCCTCAGTTGAAACCCAATATAACCTTTTGGCATCAAGTAGTAGAGGTCAAGGAAGCTGCATAAGATTCCATGTCACACAGAACTGAATTTATAACAAAAAAACCTGAAAATGTGAAGAATGCTGATATAGACAAACCCTTCTCTAGACAATATAAAAATTGCTATAATTTTCCCAAGTTTCAGAGTCTTTTATCAGGAGAGTCATATCTATTTAGGAGCCATCAGAGTGAAAACTATGATAGATTGTGGTAGTTACAACTGTGCTTGTACATGATAAAACATCAGCATTTTAGAATAAAGAAACCAAATCCCATGTTTGTTTTGTTCAGTTTATTTTTAATTTGTAATTTTAATTGTTTTCTTGATATGGATTTTACTATATAGTTCAACCTCCCTTCCAACTGACAATAGTCCTGACTCAGACCCGTGAGTGCTGGAATTAAAGCTATATAACGCCATGCCAATTTATACTGTTAATACTGTTTTTAAAAAGATAAGTTGATAAAAATAATGGAAAGACAGATGGGTTGATGAAATTCTCTGAACTATAACCAATTAGAAGATAATATCTTAACCTAGGCAAGAGATGAGTCTGAAACAGAAAAATCAAAAGTTAGCTAAGGTTATTAGCTCAGCCACATGTTTTAGAAATCTGAGGATTTCACTCTTGCTTTTGTCATTTCATCTGTTATTATGAACCCCAGGATGATGTGAGTTTAATCTCACCTCATAAACAACAGCGCTTCTTTTCCTGTATCTAAAAACGTGTTAATCTGTGAAAGAATTATACTCACATCAGACCGTCATCCTCAGGGTAAGCTGTGCCTCTGCGTGCACACGCGTGCCCCCGACACTCACACACACATTCACACACACAGACTCACAAATCCAATTTGGAGTTGTGAATTATTATTTGAAAGGTGTAGGTTTCACATGAGAAATCTCATCATGTGAAATTGCATTGTCATTGTGGATAATAAAAATTAAATTCAGCTACGGAAAGGAACAATGACAAATATTGAAAGAGGGGAGAGTTTTCTAATCCACTGTAGAACTGTGAAGTCTTCTGGAAGATTAGGCTGAGCCGCCATTTGCAGAAATCACTAACTGTTTCAGTTTATTAAAAGATTAAGAGTAAATCTATTTAGGTAATATGAGGTTTGCAAGACAAGAAATTTCTGCAAAATCAATGCCTTTGCTTTTCATTTCCTCTCAGCTCACTAAGAGGCAGTCAACATGAGAGTCACTCTGATCACACTAAGAGAACATTCTGATCTTCATTAGGACAGGTCAATGCAGGAAATTTTATTTCACTTCAAAATTAGAGACAGTTCCCTCAGAATTAAGACCCTCTTCTATTTCAATATACCAAGCTGCAGGGTTCCGTAATCCCCACAATTACTATACCACTGTGCCCACTCTTTCAAAACAGGGCCTTGCAAATTGCAAGTAGAGGCTACATGATTGACAATCAATAAGCTGAGATATCGCTTGTTCTTTTTAAATTTTTTTTTTCTCTTTTGTTTTCAGATTAAGGAAGAGTGAGATGTGAGATGATGAGAGGAAATGTCAAGAAATAGATGACTTTTACTTAGCCTGGACTTTTAAATTAATGTTTAGTTTATACACAACAACATATGCAAGAGAAGAAATGTAGGTTTCCTAGAGAATTTCTTCATGTAGATATTAACATATTGCTAAATTTATTCTTTTGTGGATTCTGCCAATAAATATTTTTTGAATATATATGGCCTGAGAAAGGTGTCAAGTCAACACAAAGCCCTTTCTTTCCAGGGGTTCAATGTCTTCAAGGTAAATAAACTAGGAAACACAAAAATATAGGAAGAATTATGTGTGTTTAAAGTAAACACATGAGAAGTAACGCCTAAGGGAAGAAGACTTTTGGCCTATCTTGCACTGAGTGTCTTTGAGATTGGTTTGGGAATGAAATGACTAGCTTTGTGTTGAATTCCATGACAGGATACCATTTATGTTATTTTGTGGGAGGAGGAGGGTTAAGGTAAACTCAGAGTTAAATTGTATATCTACAACTGAGAGAATTTTATTTCAAGAGACTAGAACACAACAAACCAGTCAACAAAAAGCGATGATGCTTCTATTCTGTGTGTCTGGTGCTTGCTCTGGGCAGTGTTACAGTGTCAGAAAGCCATCCCGAGGTGGCTTCTGGGTAATCTCCACCCTCCTTTGTTTCATCATGATTATGAGGAAGTCTGTTGAATGCTGTTTACATGCTGTTAAACATCTTTATGTTCAATAGAATACACTGCCCTGTCCATACCTGTCAGCCACCTAGCCACCTGCCAACTATCAAGACCATTTTAATCATTATTTTTTCAATATATTACATCCCATTGACTTTTTTCTTTTTATCACAAACTGCCCCTTCTATTTTTTTTCTTTTTATCACAAACAATGCTACGAAATGTATGTATACATATATACATATGTACATTCAAATACATAATTTCTCAGTAACAGGAATATTTATTAAATTATTATATGCTGACAAAGTCTTACTCAATATATCACAACCTGTATCTAATGTTTAAACTTCTTGCAACATTATATGAATGTCGTTGTGTATTTCCCAAGCAATATTGATAATCTTTATCAATTTAGCAATGCATGTGTTTATGTGTGTAAAGTGATTTTTTTCACTGACACTTATGTTGTTTCCTATCAAAATATTTAAATTGAATTTCCTGTTTCTTATGTGAATTTGCGTTTATTTTTTTGAACTGTTGTGTCATTCTTATACTTACATAGGAAATGTTGTTATGCAAAATCTCAGTTTGGAAAGTTATTTAAAGGTGATTTATATTAGTTGTTACATAGATTTTTGAGGAAGATGTGTGCATATAAAAATCACTGGGTCAAAAGGAAACGTGTAAGTTGGTTAAAAGATTGTTAAGTGGGAAACATGGGATAATTTACCTACAGAAAGGAAGGAGCAGGGCTGGTCTGCAGCTCCGCGGTGCTGCTCTGCCTCGTGTACTCAGCTTCCCTCTCCAGCACAGCAGGAAGACAAGCGAGGAGACAGAAAATGGGGGCCAAGGAGCAAACGTCTCTGGAGCCTTAATGGTTGATTTAGATTTGCTGTTTGTGCTTCCTGAACGTTACCAGAGGAAATATGTTGTGAGAGGTTATGCTGAATCTTTGCCGCTGGTCACTTTGAATTTTGAACTAATTTAACCACTACATCTGACATTATCTGTGAGTAAAAAGAATATAATCTAATTTTTAAAAATATATTCAGTCAGTATCTTCATCCAAGGAGGACAGCTGTGTTTTATTTTGTGTATTTCAGTGTTTTGAACCTGAAGGGGATATGAATACATGGAAATTCTTGAAATAATACTGGTTTTTATTTGAAATTTTTTCAGAAAGCATCTTTTGTTTCTAGTACTAACTTCAAAGCAGATAGAAAAATAATTTTCAGTTTACATTTGTTTCCATTAGCGGTGGCTGTACTTAAGCTGGAAACCAGACTGTTTTGTCATCTTAAAATCTAACTCTTGTCATGCTCAGCTCTGTCACCCTGACCACTGGAAATGATCTTTCAGCCCTTGCTTTCCTGAAAAACACAGAATAGTAGCAGTGACTGCTCTTCATGCAGCAGAGCAAGAAAACCCTGGGACAGACAGTCTTAGTGACTTTTCTCATGACTAAGACAAAATACCCGGCATTCAAAGTTAAAGGAGGAAAAGTTCTTCTTCTTCTTCTTCTTCTTTTTTTTTTTTTCATTTGATATTCTCCTTATTTCAAAGTGTCATTTTTTTTAATTTTTAAATTCAAATCTTTATTGGTGAATTATGAATACACATCATCATCACATTCAACATTGAGAGTTTGTATCAGAATATGACATGACTTGATTCTTATTTTTCCCTTCCCGCTGCCCTCCAATCCCCACCCCCTATATTTTTTAAAGTCATTAGAAATTTATTAATTATTAACCGTCAGCTTAATACTGCAGAAAATTTCAAATTGGAGGCCTGCAGATTGTGCTGTGAAACACCCCCGCCCCCAGCCTCTGCAGAGATGGCTGCCAGGTGCTAAAGAAAGTGATAGTAATAAAGAAAAAGTTTATTTGGCTTCAGGTTTCAGTCTGTAGTTCACTGGCTCCAAGGTCAAGTGGTACATTGCAGAGGGGCATCACAGAGGGGAAACAGTTGGTGATGGCAGAAGATAGCAACAAACAAGGGGGAGACACAGGTCCTTCTGTCACTAATTTATGTAAACTACTCAGAGCAGGTGGCACTCACACACTGAACCCTAGTGCCCTTGATCCTAGTGTTGTACAATGTATTTATCTTAGTGTCACACACTTTATCTCCAGCCACCTCTGCAAAAATCCTATCTGTGACAATGTGAGGCTTTGGGGGAACATCTAAACAAGTCATGAGATGTATGTTCATCTAATGCCTTTTTAGGAAATAATACACTGATATCTGTGATATCTGTGATTACTATGGTGGAAGATACTCATTTTGTATAGTTCCATTCATTTTTTTTTTCACATCCTTACTATAAGAAATTATAATTCAGTCAAACTGGATGGAGCAGAACTTCACAATATAATTTATAATACCACCTTAACATTCTATTATTTAATGTCCTAGATAAAATAATCTGTTGCTCTTATATGTTAAGAAATATTACATTATTCACTTATTATTTTAGGGTGATTATTGTCCATTCTCTTTTTATTCTTTATTAATAAAATCTTATTTTCATTGAGTCATGTTTTTCCTCCCTCACCCCAGAGACAATAATCTCACTTATTCTTCATTCAAAAAGTATCAAAACCTTGTAAAATAGTTATGAAAGCATGTTATCTATGCTAATTTGGGATAAATATATAGTCAAATATTGACCAATGAGATGTAAGATTAAGCCTAGATATGTGATTGTAGTGAAGAGGTTTTTTCTTTTAAGATAAACAACATTATTCTTATTTTTTGTTCTGTTACAATGCTGGATGTGGTTCAATAATCACTGATCACTATAGGGGACAGTAGACAAAAAAATATAAAGGACCAATCTTGAGTAAAAGTTGTCATGAGTTCTTAAAAACACGTATGAAGTAAGTCACATGTAAGCCAGGCTTCCCTTCTCCAGAGCCATTACTACTCGAGTCAGTAACTCTTTCCTTTTCTTTTATGTCACCTGACTTGGTGACTTCTGCTACTTGAAATTAAAAGCACTTCAACTCCTTACAAAATGAACCTTATACTAGTCAATGGTTCCATTCACATATTAACTCACTCAGTCATTTATTCAACCCCTCAACAGATAATTACTATTTCTTCATTATATACCTAGAACTGTGCTAGGACCCAGAGATTCAAATGAGATCAGTCATACAATGTCAGAGCCCTATTTTACATTTTAAATGGTGCCCAGTGTCCTTTGGACTCTCTTTTGTAAATGTAAAGTCTCTCTTATTAACTGATTGGCTGTGCAAGAAGCAGAACAACTCCTCTACCCATCAGAAGAATGATTCTACCAACAAGTACTGTGTATCACCAGCTTCTCAGAGAGCAGTACCATCAAACCATACAGTATAATGAAGCTATGATGAGAGTTTAGGATCAGTCTCTGAAGTGACATGGATTTTTGAGAATCGTTCTATGAATTTTAGGTGTAGTTTCAAAAGTAGTGAAAATTTGTATTCTTTCACATTATAGAAAAATTTCAATAAGTGTGTAACTTTAGTTTTATATGAGCTTTAGATTCATTCTAGTAATCTTATTTTCATTATCTGAACCTTATACAACTAATTAAATTATTTTGGAGTACGAAGGAATATACTAGTAGCAAGGAGATATGAATGCCCTGGTGTAGAAGGAAAGAAAATAAAGTTATTTTCTTCAAATATTTATTGTATGCCAGGAAATTAGCTTATTTAAATTTTCAAAAAAAGAAAAAATATATTTTATGCCCATTTCAGATAAGAAAAGATTCAAGATAAAATTTATAGGCTAAAATTCTTATGAGAAACAGAAAGGCATGTGAAATGCATGAAAGAAACTGGCAGGCATACAAAACAAAGAGATAAAGGCCATGACCAACTGGGAAGCATTCTTTTCATGGAAAAATGAGAACTGATCTTTGCCAAATTTCTTTTTTTTTCTTTTCTTTTTTTTTTTTTTAAGGTTTTTTTGAGACAGGGTCTCGCTTTGTGGTTCAGGCTGGCCCTGAGCTCAGCCTCAAACTCACATCTCAGCAATCCTCCTGCCTCTGCCTCCCAAGTGCTGGGATTACAGGTGTGAGCCACCACGCCCGGCACTGTGGTATGTGGTACTGGCTGCTGCTGGGCATGAGTCTCCACGTCCAGTATGGTATGTGGTTACTGGGAATTGAACCCGGGTCCTTGCGCTTGCAAGACAGGTGCCAGAACCACTGAGCTAACTCCCCGGCCCCTTTGCCAAATTTCTAAAGGAAAACTTGAAGTGGAAGATTTTATGTGATATTGGTGTATAAGTAATTCATGATTGTGAGATGACCCAATCAAAAAACTTACACTGAATTATTAAATAAGGAATTATTAAATAATGGATTTCTAAATTACCAAACATTATTTCAGTTCTGACTGAATTACACTAGTGACAACATGAAAAGTGAACTTTTTGGAAACTGGTTAATGATGGAAGATGTGGTCTGTTTTTTAAAAATTGTCTTTGAATATTTGGGAAAATTGTCGACTTGATGATAATTGGATACTATGGTTTATAGAACTCAGCAGAAAAATATATCTAAAACATCTGTTTCAGCTCAGTCCTGTTGAGTTAGTGACTACAGTGTGTTCCTGAATGAGTAAGATCATGTGGACTCCACACTTTGAATCAGGATCAAGGGCCATAGTGCTTAGGACAAACACGATGCCATCTCACTCATAATGTGCCTTGTTCATCCTTGAAGAGTCATAGGCACATGTCTGATGTGAGGGTCTGCATGTAAAGTTCCACGTACCAATCCAGTTGTTTGGTCTATTTGTAATTTTCTGGTAAATGAAGCTGAACAAACCCGTTGATATGGGGCAGTCTGGCCGATGATAACTCAAGATTCACACAGTCATGTTAGGTGGAGTCTCTATACTATTCAACTATTTATTATTCATAATAATGTTTTTCTATTGATGCCTTGAAATGTCCTAATACAATACGCTTATTTTCCATATTTACTTCTTTCACATTTTATTTATATATTAGGAAGCTATGTTCATTGGTGGAAATAATTTACATTATCTCTATTAAGTAATGTGTCCCTTTATGTCTAGTGATAGGTATTTAGTGCAGAAATGAGAGATGAGAGGCAATTTCAAAACTAACTTGTTCCAACTTTGAGAGAGAACAAGGGAAATGCTTTTTACTAACTCTAACTTTGTCACTTCTTGAGTTCAGCTTTTTCCTGGCTCTGAGGGTTGATAGAACCAAGACACAAGTATCTATGAAGAATTAGTGGCTTGGTGCTCTGACTCTCCACATGTATTTCCATTTATAATCTTCAACCTTATTTTTTTCAGATGCTGCTTTTGTATGAGTTTTCAATTACTACTTTTTAAACTCAGCATTTGACAGCTGTTATTTCCAGGAAATGTGTTGTTCTGAGTGAGCCTCACCTGCCCCCATGATTCACTGAAGTTCTTCTGCACTTTTTTCCTACTTCTGTTTTGCAATTTATGTTTTCTTAACTTACTCACATGGAAATAAATTCTGATTTAACATAACACTAGCTCATTGACTTAAATACCTTTTTCCATTTACAGCCAAAAGGCAGATTCCCTAAGGGGAGCATGACTCACACATGCACCAGAACTATTCAATTCCCGTAGACAAATCTCATTAAAAATCGTGACTGAATTAAGGTTAGTTATTTTCAACTTGGGAGAACTTATTTCCCACCATCTACACCTACTCATATTATCACTGGATTCATCAGTTTAGTTAGTTTTATGAGATCTAATCCAATACGCCTTCCCATTTCCTGACATTAAACCTGGGAAATTATTCCAGACAATCTAAGTTACTTAGTTTTATGAAATGAATCAATGCATAACATAATGTCTGGCCAATATTAGACTTAATAAATGTTGGTTGAGTCAAATAAAATATTACATTGTGCTGAAAATCACTCAACACATGTCAGATAAAATTTAATGATCAGCTTATAAAATCATTGCATGATGGTTATAGTATTTAAGAAAATAGAAAACTAACAAAATCATAAAACAGAAGATAATTAATGTTTTGCACCAATGCAGAACTTTGTGTTTATATATTCCTCTGTAAATGTTTTGCAATGTTTATTTTGTTTTTACATAAGTTTTCAAAAGCATGAATAACACTGAATGTGAAATCTCTAAAAGTGGGAATTGAGTTCTCTTGGGGTGTAAGTTTACCCTTCATGTTCTTCCTCAGCTCTTACAATGGAATGCTAACTTCATTTGAAAAGACACCTCAAAGTGAGTGTGTGTTTATGTGTACACATGAGTATTTAATATGTCTGAAATGGCTTAAAGGCAGTTTAATACTTAACCACTGGTTTAGGCTCTGTGCTTTGGAAAGGAGGGCTGGCTTTGATGATCATTTCCCATCTGATTTTCCACATCCACCCATCTGCCTTCTCTGGTCTACTCTAAACCCAAAATGAGTTGGCAATTGCTCTTCCTTAGCAGACACTTTGACAGGGTGCTTTGGCATAGATTTGGCTGTGAGGAAGCAATGGAGAACCAGAGGAATGGATGAAAGTAAAGCCACAAAATGTCCCACCACCATCACTACTCCTCTCGAGGCTGTTTCTCTTCATATCTCTCATTCCAGGTTCAAATCACTGTTTTCACTGATGTTGGGCTTTTGACTTTGTTTTCTTCCTTTCTTCTTCACTTCCTTCCTTCCTTTTTCCCTTCCTTCCTTTTTTCTTTCTTTCTTTTCTTTCTTTTCACCATAAATACCAACATTAGGAGCTAGTATATTACATATACCTCCCATTACACTGATTTGAGTGGTCCATTGAGTTACTCTTACAACCTTTGGTGGTGTACATAATGAAGCCAAAGCAAGAGATAGCAATGACACTCAACCTTGAAATTATTGACAAAAGTCATTTAAGTGACACCATGGAGAACAAAAACTCACTACTAAGAGTGGTCAAAATTTTCTGGGCCATTAATCCACCACTTTTAATATGAAAATGAAAATATCATCCAAACATGAAACCATAAAAGCAAAAAAAAAAAAAAAAAGACTTTGAGTTTTGGTTTTCCTCAGCTCTTTGAGTAAGTTTCTCAATAGCACTGACCTCAGCTAACCATCCACAAAGGAGGCACTGGCTTACTTAATGGGTAATGAGATATAGCACAGACACATACCACTGCCTAGCACATGATGCACCCTATTTAAGATGAGGGCCTTTACAGTCCAAGCAGTAAAGAAAATAATCTGTGGAGAATTATATTAATATATTTATGAATTTCTTAATCCATATATTCTTTCATTTGTCACTGGTTTAACTTTTATCTGCAAAGCCCTTCTATGAGGCTCTATCATTACTACTTTTACATATCATTCCTGCTCCTCATGAAAGGGTCACCCTTATTTTAATTGGGTCTTTTTAAGAATGCATAGAAAAAATAATATTCATTTTATGAAAAACATTGTGCAGTTCCAAAATCAATTTCAGGAAAAAAAAATCTGACTTTTGGAGACTGTTTCCAAGATCCACAGAGACATTCACATTCTGCATATTCATTAGTTTCAAAATCCTTACTCAAATTTACTTATACACTACTGAGCCTTCATGGATTCATATAAGTAAATTTTCTGAGGACCTCAGGGACAGCCAGATCTAAGTTGTTCTGTCACCAGATTTGTCTTGCAGTTTTAAGACAGGCTCCATGTCCAGGTTTACCTCTAAAAACTTAATAACTACTCCTCATAAGAAGCAAAACAAAATTCCCCTTACTTTTAGCAAGGAAAGAACAATACAATTCTGAAATATTCCTAGGGAAAGACGATTAGAATTATTTCATAGTTTGAGAAGGGCATTTCAACCATGCAAACCAACAGTCGCCTTCCTGAGTTATTGGTGGTGGAAAAATATAAGAAATACTTATAAAAATCACAGATGACAACACAAATTACTGAAAACTAAATTTTTTTGTTTTTGTTATTTTTGTTTGTTTGTTTTGATTTTTGGGTTTATCTGAGACAGGGTCTTGCTTTGTTGTTCAGGCTGGTCCTGAACTCAACCTCAAACTCAACAATCTACCTGCCTCTGTCTCCAAGTGCTGGGATTACAGATATGAGCCACTAGTCCTGGAACTGTGGTATGCAGTACTGATTGCTGGTGGGTGTGAATCACCATGCCCGGCACTGTTGTATGTGGATACCAGAGAATGAACCCAGACCCTTGTGCTTGCAAGGCAGCACCACTGAGCTAAATCCCTCGCCCTGAAAACTAAAATTTTTAATCATGTTATAAAGTGACATTCTTCCTGAATATTTATTGTCTTTAACACTATAAAAGCAGAGAAGATTACAGTGGAAAAAATTTCAGAACACAAGGTTTGATTTGAGAAAAAGCTCAGAGAAACAGCAGTCCAACAAGGGAGACTAATGTAGAGACACTAAAGACGTTCTGAGGCTCCAGGATTTTGAAATATAGGGAACTCCTAAGTAGACTTACACTACACTTTATCCTAAAGAGTTGTATATCTCAATACCTGGGATCAAAGGCTTTGCAACAATCTGGTTTAACACATAAAATATAAACACTAAAAGCAAGGAAAAAACTTAGAAGAGACAAACTAAACAGAAACAAAACAAATGGCTATCATGAAGAAATCAACTAAGAGCAAATGCTTGTAAGCCCAAAGGAGAAAGGACAACTTCTACACTGTTGTTGGAACTGTAAACTGATAAATCATTATACAAATCAGTAGGAAAATTTCTCAAAAAGCTAAAACTAGAAATTTGACCCAGCTATTCCCCTTCTTAGTAACTTTCCAAAAATGCTAAAGTCATCATATCCCAGTGATGTATGCATATCCATGTTTATAAAATCACAATACATTTTAGCTGAGTCTTGGAAATAGCCCTTATGTCTATCAACACATAAATTGGTGAAAATAATGTAGTATTCGGACACAGTGTAGTTCTGCTCTGCCATAAAAGATGATAAACTTGAGTAATTTATAGGAAAATAGATGCACCTTGAGACCATAGTGTTAATGGAAGTAATTCAGACACATGTTTAAATATGGTGTAATATTTATTTCTTATACAGGAGTAAATATATGTGTGTATATATACACATATATGGCAGATAATATGCAAAAAGTATTATAATATCATACTAACAATGTATCTAATGTACCTTGACTTAGTATAATTATTTTACTAATTTTATATGTCCTTTGGCTTACCAGTATGATTTTCAATCTGTATATATGATAATTAACTTTATGAGAACATAAACTTTATGAGATCATCATTAACTTTATGAGATCACAGTGTTAATGGAAGTAATTCAGACACACAAGTTTAAATATGGCATAATATTTATTTCTTATATAGGAATAAATATATAAGTGAGTATATATACATATAAATGACAGATAATAAGTAAAATGTATTATAATATCATGCTAACAATATATCTAATGACGGTATAGTTATCTTATACATTTTATACATTCTTTGCCTTATCAGTATGATTTTCAATCTGCATATTGATAATTAACTTTATGAAATCATATAAGATAAGTAAATGAATCTAATGGTGGAAAAATAAGAGGGAGTTTGAAGGAGAGGATATAAAGCAAAGACTTAAAATGTGTTCTTTGTCAGGGAAAGAAAAGGTGACGTTAACAGAACCCTTGAAGAATCCTCTTCTGAGCCACTAAGAGACAAAGCAAGTTAAAGAATGATAGGAAATGAGACTTAGAGAAGAAGCAGAACTTTGGGCCTGATCAGTGCTGCATTGGGTATCAAACAAAAATGGACCCCAACCTTTCCACTATTTATTGTATTCATAGGAAGTATCACACGGCTCAGAGGGAGGCAGCAATCACATGATCATGAGAAGCTGAGGCTGACGAGTACCATAAAGTCAATGAGAAGCTTAAATTGATTAGGATGCTGAAATGAGCAAAATGGTCTCTTCAATGGTAGGAGGATGAGTTAAGCTTATAAGGAATTTGTTGCTCGCCACATGAAATTGTTCTACTCATTTTAAAAGACCCAGAATGTCTTTAGTTGGTGTAAGCTTGCCCGTGAGCATCACAGCATCAACAATTATTGAGAGCTCAGATATCCCTCATCATAATCTAGTTGTGAGATGATTTTTTCCTCAAAATTATGTATGGTTCTTAACAGTTATTAACCCAAACCAAACCCCTATGGTGAATGATTGGAAGCATTATGTACTGCAAACAAGTACTAATGCTAAGAAAACTAAAAATAAACAGAAACCAAAGAAAACAGACTCAACTCTAAACCATTTCATCGATGTTCAAATTAATGAATATCTAAGATGAGTGCGTCAAGTATTCTAACAGTGGATTGACAATAATCAACAGCAAGTGAGTAATATGAGCAAAGAGATGAAAACTCTAAAAGTCAAAAGTCATTTCTAAGTGCTTTATGTCATATTATATTCAAATGCCAGAAGAATAGATGAATGCATGGAACAGAAAACTATGCAAAGAGAGTGGCTCATTATGTTCCAAAATTAATCACATACACCAAAACATAGATCAAGAAGTCTAGAGAATGTCAAGTGTGGTAAATAGACAAAATTATAACTTGAGGAGGTATATCCAAACTTATAAGGCAAAAGCACAGGGTGTGAATAATGTTTACACTATCTGTACTGGAAGAACAATTAAGTTTAGGACATATAAACACAAACTGAAGGAAGTCCAGACACGGAACTCTTCTCTGTGATAAATAATAAAAAAAAAATTCATTAAGGAGAAGATGAATCATATAAGACAGAAAGTCAAATGTATGTATATAACACAAAGATGTCAGTAGAGGAAAATACAGAAGTGTTTGTAATTTAATATCATTATATATTCTAAAGTATGACTGACTAATGTTAAAGGTAAAACTAGAAAAATATATTGAAAAGTAGTTAATGAATGTGGGAGAAAAGATTGGAAATAAAGTATTATGAGAATTGTACCTGTACTTCATAAGTATATAAAGTATAATTTGAAAATTATTGTAGAATTTTAAATAACTTACCCATATCGCATAAATACATATATGAGTATTTGAAGATTAAATATATTACCTAAAAACATTTTTAAAATAACTATAAAATAACATGTAAAAAATGAGATAAATTCAAGAATATTAAACCACACAAAATCAGAGAGCAAAGTAAAAATGAAAACAAGCTGCATAACAATTATAGATATGTTGATTATTAACAAGAAAGATTTGCACACATGATAGTTATGAATAAGAAATGGATATAGATAGTTATAGGTAGTAGTCAGAAACATACTAGAAAGAGCTACAGACATGTCAAATATTAAGGAGAAATAAGGAAGAATTATAGACATTTTAGATATTAATTATTAATTATTATTTTCACTTGATCTAAATACATTCATTAAAAGATTGAAATAGTGGGCTAAAAACCAGACCCAATTGCACTTGTCTACACACAAAGAGAAAAGCAGACAAAGACTGTGATGTACTCAAAGTTAATAAATGGAGTCACTACTCAAAAGTGAGCTGGGATATCTGTGCTAATTTCAGACAAAGCAGACTGCAGAAATGAATCATCAGGAATAAACAGGAAAAACACATAATGATGAAGTGGCTTGTTTTCCAAGATGACACAATTTTTAAGATGTATCTTTTGAAAAACAGAGCAACAAAATATGTGTGGGAAAAAAGATATAACTGAATAGAAAAAGAAATAAAATTGACCATTTTAGCAGAAAATTTAAGCCTTCCCTTGGTCAGTAATTGAAAAAACAAGCTAAAAATCTGTTGGATGCAGTAGAACTGGACAGAGCTATCATTAATCTAATTGACAGTTCCATAATTTCCGGAGCCAAACCAGCAAAAGACAGATTACACTCAAGCTTTCATAGACCATTCAACAATGTGGAGCACATGCCAACTTATAAAATGTATTTCAATATCCCTAAATGACAAGCATCATAGTTAAATATGTTCTCATAAGAACGAATTAAGTTAAATATTATTAATATATAGTTAGTAGGCTATAACCAGATATGGAATTTAAACAATTCTAAACAACATGTGAATCAAAAGAGTCTTGAAATAATTTTTTTAAATTCTCTGAACTAGTCAAAAATAAATGTCTACCTTATTAGATTTTATAGAGGTCAACTAAAGAATGCTCTGAGCAAGAGTTCCAGTTTATACCTTCTGTGATTTTAAAGTAAAACCAGAAAATTTCTCTAGAAGGCTAGTGTTTCTGAGCCTGAAAGCCTATTTTTGCACTGCATAAATAATAAGATTTGATCTCACAATTGCAAATAAAGCTTTTCTTTGAAAGTTTACTAATTTAATTTAACATATTTGAAAATAACCAAAGAATAATTCAGAATTTCAAGTACACTTCTACTTATCTTTACACATATCTAAGTATCATCTGAAAAATTTTTATGCTATATGTGCTATAAAAGACATAATAAAATAACCTAGTCTGTTATGTTAGAATATGAAAAATTAGTTATATAGCCTTTACCAGGTAGCTACATTGGTAATATAATACAAGCTACAATGTATAGATTATAATGGTTATATAATAACACATATTATAATAAATTATTTTGAAAACACAGTAGTTACATTTAATGGAAATGAATTTAATTTTTTGAGAAAATTTGTTTATAGTGTTCAGTGTCTTTAACTGACTTATTATTTATAAGATTCTGTGTAAAGTAGAATCCATAATTTATAGCTACCTAAGTTTTAGTCAGAGTATTATTTTGGAATTTTCTCTTATGAACATTAGGTAAATGAACTCACCACAAGTCCATGCATTTTATCTTACTATTAATAAATATAATAACTAAAAAAATAAGCATGCTTTGATGGACGTTACTCTAAATAAGCAACAATTTCAGCCCTGGGGAAATCAGGTTGCAACCACACCTCCTAGAGAAAAAGATACTACAGATTTTCAGAGTACAGCGATAATGAGCTAAAGAGGTGGAGAATCAGAGAATCGATGGTATAATGGTTATGCAAACTCCTTTTTAAAATAATAAAACAGTCATGCTACAATTTAAAACATCATTTGAAAAGATCTCTTGTCACATAATTGTTTTCCAAGAGAACAGTTATGTAAATAATCTTTTTCAAATAGACGTCCACCCATTCAGTAGGTAGTGGATCTATTTCACTTAGCTCTGTCAAGTAGCTAGATGATGCTTGGCTCCTGCTTCATTTGATTTCCTCAATAGTCATCCAGTGAAAAGAAACACTTCACCTAAATCATCACAGGCTGGAATGCAGGATCTCTGCCCACACCAGACATGAATTTAAGTAGTAACAGCAAAATTTTCTGCTAAGTGTTTTGTGATTACATCTACCTGAAACTGTCACAATTTTAAATGGTCCCCTAATTGCTGCTCAAATAATGGCAGTTCTCCATCCATAATGTTATCCCCAGACTTATTGCTAGACAAACCAAGCTATCTCATTGATTTGGAACATGATCATCTCCTAGACATTAAAGCATTTTAAAGAGAAGCGTTATTAATTAGGAAAGCTCATACTCTTTGAACAGGACCAAAAGGGAATTTTCCCGAAAGGGAAATTTATCAGAAGACACAAAGAATGTGTTGGTATAAAAAGATGCTCTAAAGTTATCCATTTAACTGCAAGCATGTTTTGATCTTCTCTTTCTATGAATCGTGACTGATAACAGTAATGTTTTTAGAATAAAAGTACTTTAGACCAGCATGGATCATTGGCAAATACAACTAATATTATTCATAACTGTTGAGATACTAACGCCTTTTAAATGAGACTGCTTTTAGCCTGAGGATGACATTTCATTAGTAAAATGGACGGACAGAAATGGCCAAGTATTTCTGAAGATCATTTTATCTGGCTCTTGCTTCTTTAAAATACTGTTGAAGTATTAGCACCAGTGGGTATTTTATTTTGATAGTTACCCAGTTTAAATTCTAGGCTGTGTTTCACTTTGACCAGCTGCCTTGTTCATTAGACATCAGGGTCTTGCTTTATCCTGTAACTGACATAATTCTGATAAAAAGTAATGCATGTAAAGATATCCCTTCCCTAGTGGGTAGAAATGAGAATATTGTTGAACCTACGGTGAAAATTTTACACCCACCAAGAGCCATGTCTCACCCTTCCACCTCTGTCTTAGTCCCAGTTTCTGGGGAGGAAACTAATTTAATTAGCCTTTTGAAAGATCTGAGCTTTTTAAAACAGAAAGTGGGTGAGAAATTTGTTTATTTTGGGACCAGTGTGTGAAAGAAGGAGTGATAACATTCCCAGCAAAGCTTGGCTGGTGGGAGCTGATATTATTAATGACTGTCTGATAAATGTAGATTCACGAAATGCAGCCTCTCCGGCTGCCCACCTGATGGTGTGTGTACGTGTGTGTATGTAAAGTTTCATAAACACACATATTCATATTATATCTACCTTATTGTAGAAGGAAATAAAGAAATAAATAGTATTAAAATTAGTATTTTTGTAGGGACTTTGAGATCACACTAATGTATATTCATAAAGCTGTAGACAATTAAGCTTCAAACTCAATTTCTAAAAAATGTAACATATGAAAATAGAATGTGTAGTGTTATTCCAGGGATTGAGCATGATAGCATATTTATTATTTGCACTACAATGCCTAGTACAAAACTGAAAGGGATCATTACAGTAATTTTATTATTAGTGAATACTCTGAATGTCTAGTATCAAAACTATTTTTGTCCAAATCTAAATCTTGTCATCTGAACATATAAATCTTTGGCTAAAATGCGAAGGAATTTTATTACACTCAGTCAATAAACTATTAATACCTTTTTATTACACTCCATGAAATACATCAAATTCAGTATCTCTACTATAGGTCCACATCAACAACTCAGCCCAATCCAGTTATATGTTTTTGATGTACTTATCCTATGCCCTTGAGATATATTCTCATGCTTGTTTCCAAAAATCTCTGCTCGCAAGAGTTAAAAACTCAAGAAGGTCTTTGGGAATAGAAGAAACCTATCCAGGGGTCACACTATACATCTCACTTTTAGGAGCCTTTTGAAATTAGAGCCTGATTATAAGTCTAGAGGTAAATGTAGGTGATCATGGTGGTTCGGTCCTGAGGAGCGTCAGCATTGTCAGGCTTCCTAACTGTGCGAGGCAACATACGATGATTCTTCAAGTATGGGAGCAAAGGCTGACCGCGCGGGGGCAGTGGGGGTGGGGACGCCTCCTCACCTTGGCTGGGGAAATCTCATCCTCCTACGGACTATTCTCATTGGAATTTAGGAGTTTCATGTCCACAGACCCTCAGGCCCTCGCTTAGGTCTCCACCTTCATTTAGAGTCCCATTCTCTTCTGATCAGCACCTTCACTTTCTTTTTGAATGCTCTTCAAAGCTTAGAGCTCAACATACTGTGTACGTCAGCTAGTTGCGGTAGTAGGGCTTGTGTGGGGTTGCTCTAATCACAGCCCAATGGATAAAGGAGAAAAGATGCCCTTCCGGGCACACTTAGAAACATTTTGGCTTTTATGTTTCCTGAAGCTGAGAATTAGCAGTTTTAAACTCCTTATTTTTCTTTATTGTCTTGTGTTCATACTTAGAAGACTTGGCATTATTTGATGCATGTCTAGAGCTCGATTTCTCTTCTCTAGTTTGTCCAGAGACACTGACCCATGAGCCAGGATCACTATGTGTTGCACTCTGCCAATACGACTTCATGTAGAGCTAATGAATTTTCTGCATCTCATGGTCCGTGAGTTAGGGGAATCTGATGGATTTGTGATATACATTTCTTATCACAGCTCACACCATCACTAGCAGTGCTCTTACATTACCAGGAGAAACGATGGCATCCCTATCTCTCATCAAATCCGAGAGCCAACTTCAAGCACCACTAAAGACATTAAGTAAATTCATAGTTACAGTTCTGTCTTTTGGAGCTACACCTGGTAAATTATTCTGTATCTGTTAAGGTTCACTAGCAGAACACAATATGAATATACGAATATACGGAAATTCCTCAAAATTTTTTTTCATTTGACCCAGCTATTTCCGTTTTAGGTATCATCCCAAAAGGATTTAAAGTATCACACTGTGGTGATATATGCACATCTGTGTTTTTTGCACTACAATTAATAATACAGTCTTGGAAATAGCTCTTTGTGTCCATCAATAGATAAAAGGATAAAAATGTGATAGTTGCACAGAACTAAAATATTAATCTATTTAGAGGAATAATAAACTTGAAACATTTGTAGAAAAATAATTGCACCTTGAGACCATAAGGTTAAGTGAAATTAATCAGACACATAATCTTAAATAAAACATAGTTTCTCTTATATGAGAAATCCAAAATATAAATTAGAAGCAACATAAAAATGAATAATAAGAAATAGGCAGTTAGAGGTCTTGCAAAAGCAGAGGAGGAAGAGATGTAGAGAGGGAGAAGAGGGAACAAGGATTTGAAAATAAAAATAAAAATAAATCACATTTTCATTATCCAGTCCTCAGTTGATGAACGTTTGGGTTGTTTCTAAGATTTAGCTATTACAAACTGAGTTGCTATAAACATGGATGCACATATTTTGCTATGATATAATTCTTTGATGTATATTCCTCCCAGGGAATAGTAGGGAAGATGGGAGCACTAATCCTAGTTTTTTGAAGAATCTCCACACTGATGGTTGCACAATGTTACTTTCCCACCAGCAGTGGAGAAGGCTTCCTTCCTTCTCGTAGCCTTGCCAGCATTTATTGCTGGCTAATTCTGAGATAGCAGCTATTCTTTGTGGAGTGTGATGGGATCTAGGTGTTGTTTTCATCTACATTTCTCAAATGACCAGTGAAGATGAGTATTTCTTTATATGCTTGTTGCTGATTTTACTTCTTCCTCTGAAAAATGTCTGTTCATTTCAGATGCTCATTTTTTTATATAATCTTTATTGGCACATTAAATATACACATCATGATTAGATGCTCATTTTTGAACTGGATCTTTAAATTTGAGGATAGTGATTTTTTTAAAAGCTCTTTATACATTCTAGACAGTAGCCCTTTGTCTGAAAAGTACTTGGTAAAAATTTTTTACCATATTGTTGGTTGTTTTTTTTTTTTTTTTTTTGCTGTGCAGAAGCTTTTTAATAGGATGAAATCCCATGTGTTGATTCCTATTGCTAGTTCTTGTGCTATAGAGTTTTTTTAAAAAAATAAAATAAAATATAGTACTACTCTGTCACAAAGAATGATAGGCTTGAGTCACTTATACTCAAATGGATATACCTTGAGGGCCCACTCATAAGTGAAATAAATAGATCAGAGATGCATAAATACCATATCTTTTCTCTGGTATGAGAATCTGAAGATGTAAATGAGTTCTAGAATGTATTATAGATTTGTGAAATAGAAAATATTCAATGGGAAAAGGGTAGGGGTAAGTAATGAGGAGAAAGAAAAAATATGTTTAAGAAGAAAATAAAGCATATGAATATAAAAGGGGTGAGAGAATTAGAGATTGGGTAGGGGAATTGGAAAAAATAAGAATTAAATAGTGGTATATAGTGATAAAAATTCTCAATGTTGAGTGTGATCATGATGTATATATAAAATGTACCAATAAAGAATGCAATTTAATAAAACTAAAATAAGAACATTTGAGGCAAATAAAAACAATTAAAAGCATGATACCATGGCAATGTAGGCATACTCATGTTTATAGCAACACAGTTTGCAATAGCTAAATCTTGGAAATTATTCAAATGACCAACGACTGTGGAATGGACAAAGAAGCTGTGTTTTTGTTTTATAAAATGGAGTACTACTCAGTTATTAATAAGGATAAACTCAAAACATTTATAGCTAAGTGGAAGCACCTACAGAATACATTCTTACATTAAATAAATTAGACACACATGTATAATTATCATATTGTTTCTATGGTGTGAAGTACTCAAAGTGTGAAACAAGGAGGGTGCAGATACATAGCAGTTTTTGTGAAATAGGAAGAACAAGTTCAAATGAGAGCCCTAGAGAAGAGGGGGAGGCAAGGAAGAAGTGGAAAATAGAAATAAAACTTTGAAAATAAGGAGAGAAATAAGGATTTAAGGGAGGGGAGAATAGGAAAAAATAAGACAACATGTTTATATAAGGGGTGGGAGGTTGCAGGGCAGGGATAAGGGAAAAAATGAGAATCAAGTCATGTACTATTCTGGTACAAACTCTCAATGTTGAATGCAGTGATGATGTGTATTCATAATGTACCAATAAAATTTGAATTTTTTTAAAAAAGATATATCATATCCAAATATAAATTCTACAGAATGAATGCGATTATTATGTATATCTAAGCTGTATTAATAAACTTAATTAAAATTTTAAAAAGAGCTAACATTTACATTTATCCATGAAGAATATAATTTTTATATATTATGAACATGTATTAATAAAAATAAAACTTGAAAAACAACCAAAAAACAAGTTAGGGAAAGTTTTTCATTGAGTTCCTATAATATGCTAGATGTTCATTTAAGTATCATGAAATTATTTTAAGTTTTCTTCTTCTCACATTTATAAGGGACCCAGAGCCAGGGGGCTGAGCTGTTTCTAAACATCCAAATCTGTAGCTATAGTGTCTAACACAGACCAGGCATTCGGTCCATTACAGATGTCAGCAGATGTCCCCTTTCTACCATCTGGGTATAATAAGCAGGGAATAGGATGTATGATAAATAACTGAAAATAATTGAATGAATGATGCTATAAGGGAAGCATGAACAACATACTTCATATCCATGAAAGAAGCAGTTTTCATATTCCACTGGATGCTCAGATGAAGCTACTGAGAAAATGGAAGAGAGCTGAATTTTAGCAGAGATCAAAAGGTCAGAAAATGGACCAGAAATCAAGATTCAGCAAGAGGATACCAGGCATAAGGAAATGTGGAAAAACAATGAACAACTGCTGGTGAATGCGAGTTCAAACAAGGAACACCCTTTCACAGATGGTCTCAGTGGGTTGCCTGCTCTGAGACTTCAAACCCCACCAGCTCTCTGCACCCTGGAAGGTACACATGGCAGTTAGAGGGTGGCCTAGTGAATCCGACACTGCCCAAGGTCACTGCTTCTTGGGGAGGCATTTCTGCAGCCGGTTGAGTGGTGTTTCTGCTGCAGGAAATTTCTTCAGGTTTTCTCAATGGTCGGTGGTGTAGTGACCACAGCATGTTTAGCTTCATTTTTAAAAAAACAATTTAAATCTTTATCGGTACATTATGAATACTCATCATCATCACATTCAACTTTGAGAGTTTGTACCAGAATAGGACACAACTTGATTATCATTTTTCCCCTTTCCCCCCTGCCCTGCAACTCCTGCCCCCTATATACACAATCTTTGTTTCCTTTTTTCTTTATTACTATCACATTCTTTCCCCCTTGTTATTTACCCCTACACCCTCTTTCCTTTAAATATTTTTCTATTTCACAATATCAGCTATATAGGAAACCTTCCCAGAAAGTTAGTGATGATTCCCTAAATTATATAAGGCATTAGCTTTCTGATTGAAAGTTAAATTTACTAACTGTAACACGATTATGTTTTTCCATTGTCTTTGTTGTTTGAAGTCAGATTGAGTATTATTGTGGAGAAAATGAAGATTTGTGATGATGATTAAGATGGAAGCAATGCTATTAGTTCCCAGTGCTATTCATCCCCCTGTTACATATTTTCAAATATTTTATTACTCTATACTGAATTAATGCATTTTGGGGTTAAACAAGTGAGTTTTTGATACAACGTAGGGCAAGCCTCATAGCAGACATATTACTACCCATGAGCATTAAAAAAAAAAAGAAGAACTCTTGACACTTCTTTAAGCAATTTGCTATAAACATATATTCCCTAATAGTTATAACATAAAGCAGTGCAAAACAGCAAACAGTTTCTTTCTTATTACCCACAAATATCATTTTCACAAATTCAGAATGTGCATCAAGACCAAGAGGCTGTAGAAAAGTTAACATTTCCATTATCTCTCTCTGCCTCTCTCTCTCTCTCTCTCTCTCTCTTTCTTTCACACATACACACACACACACACACACACACACACACACACACACACACACACACACTCAACAGCACCAAATTGTACTTATACCCACCTTTGCTATTAAGCTCCATTGCAGCATCTGGAGGTCTGCATCACTCTGGGTGGGTAACAATTGTACAGGGACATGAGTCACTTACATCCTTAGGGTTTTCAGAGATAGCTGCATTAATAACAGTGGTGAATGCTCCCTGATAGGAAGATGCTTCCTGGGAAAACAGCACGCTCACTTTCACTACCATTTTCTTAGGATGATGCACATTTGGGTGCCTTTGTTAGAAAGAAAAAGTTGAATCATTTTGACAGAGAACTTAAGATGTCATTTTATTCTTCTAAAATGAGAGGAGACAAAACATAAATTAATCAAGATATTTCTGAATAAAGCTGAAAACATATTGGGTTTTGTGAATTAAAACTTTTTTTCTAATTTATATAAACATTTTTACTACTACTCTAAGTATATTAGAATTTAAAAGAGATGGAGCGCAAATACCTTGAGGATTGTTAGGTAAATCCATTCTCTCATTTCTTCCACTCATCACCTGAAGACAGGTGATGTGAAAAGACAGAAACAGGCTCTTGTTGTCGGTGTCAATGTCATTGAAGACACAGATTTCCTCATGAGGCTGAAAGAGTCAGGTTGCAGTCACCACATGGCCTCTGGAGAAGGTTTCAAGAAACACTTCTGCTTTACAAAGCAATGCACAAGCTTATAAAGAACAGAGAAATGGGAGGCTGTACGGGATGGCCGTGGATTGATTGTGATATTACTCAATATAGGCATGATTTTGGCTGAGGGAGAGGGAGTCAAGACCAAATAGGCAGAGCTGAACTCAAGACAGCCTTCTTTGGTGGGGTGGGGGGCGGGTGATGTGCTCTTGCCTCTATTATTCTGTGTGCTGGGAGACATAGGTGCAGCATAACTGACCCAGCCAAGCCTGGATTTCACCTGCAGGCTCTGAGGCATTTGCTTTCCCATTCTATCACCTACCATTCATTTAATTTTTCTACTGGATGAAGTGGTTAGAATGCCAAATAGAGGGTGGCTCCCTAGTCTTATGACTGTGATTGTGGAAAATAGAGTAAGGAAATATACATAAAGAAGTGATTTTTTTTTCAAAATCACATGTTGGGATACTTCATGGGGATGTCTTTCACTAGTCAGGCCTGATTCTTAGGGTGTCTAAGACAACTTCACTCAAGCAGACAATGTTTGAGCCTTTAGGAATCCATTGGAATAAGAGAAGCAGATATACTCTATTTCTCCAATATTGGAACTAGTTTAGTAAATTCCCTTGTTCACTTGTCTTTCATATAGTCTAATGCATTTTCTAAGAGTTCTAGTAATATTCTCCTGGTCTCTTTATGTATCAACTATAGTCTCACAAGGTCAGAGATAGTAAAGATGGCTTAAATCAGCTCAAAGTTTGATGACTACATTCCTCTTCAATGAATCTTATGAGTTATGTTGGTGTAGAGTTCATTTTCATTAAGCTTCTCCCTCTCATAATAGACTCAGGGCCCAGTCACCCTTGACAGCAGTTCTGTTATCCTGTCCTTCAATTTCCTCCCCAATTCCTCACTTTCTTTATCTCAAATCTCTCCATTGTACATTTGCTCCCTGGTGACCACTTCCCTATGGGACAAGAAGTAGCTTTTTGACTTGTTTTCCTGACCCCCACTCTTCACAAGGACTTTGATAAAATATATCACAATAACTACCTCTTGGTCACAATGTGACCCACCTGGAACTCCTGTCATGTTTTTTCAAGCTCACCAAGAGGAACTCCCTGCAGGAAATCTGTCTGGCTTCAATAAAGGAATTGGCCCACACATCCCTCACTTGATTTCCAAGGGCTTCTGGAGGCACATTTTATACACTTTGGGATCTTTAAGCAGTGAAAAGTTGATTTTGAGGAGGCTGCAGCAAGTCCAGGATAGCACTGGGATGTTGAATCAAAAGTAATTCAGGTTACTTCTCCTCAAGGTGGAAAAATATAGAAGCGCAACTTTGGATAACTGATGGCATATTTTGATAAATTCAGTTCAATTTTCAGACATAGGTTAGAAAGTGCTCAACAAAAGTAACTTTTTAAAAATTTAATATTTTACCTTTGGTGTGACTAATTCTCTCATCGACTTTCTACTCTTCATTAACTGGATTATCTAAATATACAAGAGTGTCTACAATATAATCACAGCTGCAGCAGGCACTCAATAACAACAGTGTAAAGAAAAAAAGCAAAGCAAAACCCATAACTTACTAGCTATAGATAATCTAGCTGCAGAGCAAGGAAAAAAATATAACAATAAAATGCACATAAAATATGGTGAGAGGGAATGTTATTTACTGAAATAATATTGAGGAAAAACAAACTCTCTGGATGTGATAGTTCATACCTGTAATTCCAGCACTCAGGAGGTAGAGGCAAGGGGACTACTTTGAGTTGAAGGCTAGCCTGGGCTACATAGTGAGTTCAGGGCTAGCTTGAACTACACGGTGAGATTATGTCTCAAAAAACAAAAACAAACAAACAAAAAAAACTACTACCCCCCCCAAAAAAAAAACAGAAAACAAAAGGAAAACACAGATGCAATGGAAGTTTACATAATAATGGAAGAAATTAGTAACACTTAAAAGGGTACAACATTCTACCTTGTGTGGAAATGGTGTCATGTAGATGGGCAGAGACAACTTCAAGCACTCTAAAGTCATGCCTAATATAGAGTCAGTATCCTCAAAAGCACATTAATATTATCTTCTTAATAGTTTGTGCATGTCATGTCTTAGTGAATAAAACAACAAATGAATGACACGATTATCTCTTAAATGAGAACTCATACTGAAAAGAAATATGCAATCTACAAAGCTATTGTTTTCATTTTATCTCAACTGTCCCTTGGACTAAGACATAAATTCTGCTCTTCTCTGGAGTCACTGGCTCTTTGTGGGCCTCTCACATTCTAGGAGCTATGTGACTAACACCTGTGTCTCCACAAGGACATCACCTGCATGAGTCAAAGGATATGACAGGAGATATGGACAGTATAACTCAGGTCTCCAGAACCTCTCTTCCTCCTATTCCACATACCATCTGGTCTTTTATCACCTCATCCTACCCGGGCAGGTGTTAGATGGTATTGCTACAGCAAAATGTGACCACTCAGCATTATAGCCATGTGTTTGAGCTGTGAAGGGTCTCTGGAGGCAAACAAATGGAATGGCATTCACAGAGATAGAGGGAATAAGTTTTATTACAGTGGCAGGTACAGAGGAGTTCACACTACGAAGTCTGAGATACAAAAGGAAATGGAAGCAATCTTAGAGACAGATATGCGTGGAGGTGGTTGGTGTCAAGGACCAGGTAAGCATATGTATAGAAGTGGAAGGGTGTGGTTAATAGAACATCGTGGAACCTCCCATGGGAACATCCTGTAGCTTGAACAGTGACATCTGCAGTGCAAGTGATAAAAAAAAAAAAAAAGACATCTCTTATAATTCCTGGCAAAATCAATGGAGGAAGGGTTGGAAACAGACAAAAGCCTACCGTGTTGTGTATTATTTCCTTATCATTACAGAGACATAACAAACAGGACAAGAGGTGAATTGAACAGACCAATGACTTCAAAATTAGAAACTATATTTCAGATTTTTATCTTGCTTCTAGCCTAGAGTCAAGATGAAGTTTCTTTAAATCTCACATTCTGGAACTGTTCAATGCAGTAATTAAGTGAATGATTCATTTTTTTTTGAATGATTCATTTTTAACCTCAGGATTTAATTGAGATCATCTATGTAAACACTGAATATGGTCAAACATAATGAAAACATGATAGTGAATACCTCTAATCCCTCCTCTTAAACAGCACAACATCAAAATGAAAGGAGATTAATGAAGGAAAGAGACAAAGAAGAGCTTTAAATAAATTCACTTTATCATTACTTCCAAGTATCAGGCTAAAAGCCACAGCATGGATAATTGTGTATCAAATGGGTACATTTTCTCAGCTCTAGGTGTTCCACTGTACCTTTCTTTTTCCAAGCTAACATTCTTTTGGGTGTTTTAAGAGTACATGATAGCTGTTTTGAAACACTTTCTTCATTCAGATGAGAAAGACTCATACTCCAGGCCCTTTGACACTGACAGTGCACAGTACAAAGGCAATCTGGTCAGTACCAACTAACAACTTTCCATTTCAATGATGCAAAACAAAGTTGACTTGAGGGAAAGTATGAAACGTAACAATTATAACTCATATTTATTGAACATGATCCATCACTTTCCTAGACACTTTCATAAATATTACACTGTAAAAAGAGAATTTTTGGAGAAAGTTACTTGGGGACTTTATCTTATATTCATTATTTACCTCGTGCAAGATTTTTAAAGGTCAACACAGATTGCAATAGACAATAGAAAGTTAAAAGCAATTTAGTCCTTGTCTTGGAGAGACACAAAATAAAGGAAAAGGAAACATATAAATATTATTATAAAGTAATAAGAGAAGTTATTGTTTGTTATTCAAATGTATATAGCTAACCTGTTGGGAATGCTTTTGTATTATCCTGTCCTACAGAAGAATCTATTGAAATATACTGAGTGTAGTAAGTGTTGCATCTTGTGGTAACTCCACCATCTTCTCTATAATGTTTAAATTTTTGAAGCTAAAATGGTATATCCATTAAACAAAAGCCCACACCACAGCCCTAGCAACCACTATTCTCCTATTTATATAATTCTAATTCTAGGTATCTCATATAGCTATAATCATACAATATTTGTCACGTTGTAAACAGATTATTTGAACTGGTGTAATGTCCTAGGGATTAATGTACATTATACTACAGGAGGTATGATCACCAAATATGATTAATGCTTAAATTTTAATAATTTTGTCACAATAAAAGACACATTGACATAAATGCACCTTAAAATACTCCCTCTCTCTTTAAGTAAACTTTCCCCATCATTTTTGCGACTCTCTGAAGCATTTCCAGAAGTTCTTTCTTAAGTGAATTAATATTGTTATGGCTGACTTAGTGTACTTAATCAGTCCAAGCTGTGTGCCTTTCATGATCATGTTGCCTTTGAGAAAGAAATGGATGTCCCAGGTGCCAGATTCAGGTAAATAAGATGGAAGCAGATACCCCATAACATTTTTATTTGATAGAAATTGACATAAGTATATACTTTAATCAGCTACATAAAGTATCAAGAAAATGGGATAAGGGTGTTCAAAACAAAGGAACATTTTTCAAGAGTTTTAATGATGTTACTGTTATTTTTTGTTCGGACAAAATGCCCAACACCTACCACTTAAAGCAGAAGAGACTTTGGTTCACTTTAGAAGTTTCCATCCTGTGTGATAGGCCTGGTCCAGGCAGAAGAAGCATGGTGGGAGGTTCTGGCAAAGAAAAGCTTCCCCATCTCTTGGCATCCTAGCCACATACAAACTCACCGTTCCAATGTGAGACTATAATACTTGTGATGTTAAAAATCATTCTAGTTGAGAATGTAGAACGTAGATCAGAGAGCGTCAATCAACACCCAATAAATATATGTTGAACTGTTTGCTCAACCTGTTCTGAGGACAGAGAAGATATTACAAAGATCACACTTTCAGGGCTCATTTCTACAGCTGGTGAAGATATTCCGATGGAAAATCCAGTACAGATAGCATTTAAAACTATCATTCTACATAAACTCACCAAGGCCATACCGACTAACAAGTGAGTTTTCTGCTTCTAATGGAGAGAGAAATGGTAAAATGTACACAATTTGAATAGAAATTTGAATACTAAAATCACTCCAACACTTAAGAATTTCTCAAACCTTTCTCTGCTACAATTCAGAAATTTGATAATGGGGTTAAGAAAAAAGTACGTTTTGTGTCAGAATTACTGCTGACCCTGTAACATTCTTTTGCCCAAGTTTATTTTATGTAACACACTAAAAACTAGACTAGACCATAATTAGTCCTAAAACACTTCTGAATTTTTCCTACGTAGCTGATATAGAATATATAGTATCGTTTTGTGTGGCATAATGGTGATGTGAAAATGGACAGAAATGAAACTGGGTGCCAATATTTTTTTGTGTGTGTAGTACCAGGGATTTTACTCAGGACATTGCATGTGCCAGGCAGCCACAGAAGCACTGAGCTATACCCCCGACTCAATGTACCCAAATTTGTAATACTGAGTTAACAATGTCTAGTTGTAAGTTACATTGAAACGATAGGGAGGACAGTTCCACAAGGACTTGAACTCAAAAATGTTACTTCTGTTTTACAAAGAAGAACATATTTCATCGACATTTGCCTGATTTTGAGAGATCAGCAGAGAGGGAAGGAAGAAAAAGTATGAAACTTTAAAGTTGTTTCTCAACACACTGTGTGTAGTTTTGTGTACTACTTTGGAGAAACTAAAATAGATTCCCTGTTTCTTAGCGAAGCATGGTAACAGGTGTGCACATGTTCAAAGGTAAGGCTAGGGATGAATAGGGAGCAGAAATGTAACTGACAGTATGAAATAAAAGGAGGGCATTCAGTGTAGGAGAAAAAGGAGTCAGAAATATTGAGAGAGGAAGAGAGATCAGAGAAGGAAGAGAGGCTTAAGCAGTATCATGAAACAGGGAATAGAGTTTTATGCAATGAGTGCCTGATATTCCAATTTAACTTGTCTGCCTGTCTTTGATGTGAAATCTCTCATTTATAACAAGCCTTTGTAAAAGTCAGCTACAAATTCATCCTTCTTTAATAAGCGATTGAACCAGTTGCTGAGAAAAGAATAAATCATTCTTTTGAATCCCTCAGTAACTGAAAAAAGAATGTTTAAAACTCAAAATTCATCCTACCCTACTTTTTCCTGTCTTCTCCTTTTTCATTCCCCTCTATAAGTCCTACTGTTGGAGATCAGAATTTTATACATTATATATGTTTTCCTACCCTTAGGAAGTTACTGGCTAGAAAACACACCAGATTTGAAACTGAAAGTTTGACCACAGAATAATTGACTCCAGTGGTTTCCTACTGATTCAATGGATATAGTGAGATGATTTATAGGAAGTGAGAGTTGTTGTCCTAAAGGGAGAAGACATGATCCAGAGGAAAGTGAAAAGACTGATATAGTGCCATTTGAAGTAATAGCCATTAATACAATAAAAAGAGTGTGTAATTGTGTATAAGGTGGTGAGTGGTTGAACTATAAATATGTTGATCATAGAAACACTGGCTAGCAGTTTCCAAGGCTGGCTCTGTTAGCATAGAGAATTTGGTATCATAGAGGAATCACACATAGCACAACTGTGGCAGGAATGGTAGACAGAGAGTTATGCAAAATCCTGGATTTTGTGCTTACATGCCACATGAAAAGATGGAAGTAATCAAGACAACTAAAGGCCTCAATGCAAAAATATCCATTTAGCTAGAACTATGTGGACTTTAAGAACAATGCATAATGTAGTGAAAAAAACAAAGTATCCTGAAAATGAATTGTCTTGTATTCAAGAGAACACTGATAAAGTCAGTCTGACTCACTTTTTTGGATACTGAAAAGTAAAGATATCTGATATTTCTAAAAAGAAAGTATCAAAAGAGAAAAAAAAGTAAGTCAGGCCACTATATTCACTTTAAAATGGAAAGTTAAGTATCTTAACTTGGCTCATGGCCAGAATAAGATGAACAAAGTGTAGATCTATCTGTCATCACAGTTTTTATGGTTTCAACCAAAGACCTGGTCTGAGACCAGTGGAGTTACAGTCCTGATTTAGAGAAATATCAGCCTCAATATGTTATTGCAAGCATGAAAGAAGATCATTCATGTACAGAAGTTCACTCCAGTTCTAGGCATAAAGGAAACCCTCAGTTAAATATTAGTTTTATCATTAGTGTTTTTGTTCATTCGTTTGCAAAATTTGACAATTTCGTACAATGTCTTAATATACAAAACAGACTTATCTAACCACAGTTAAAAAAAATCTTATTTATGAGTCTTTAAGTTGGATAACAATAATAATATCAGTCTGATTATTTTGGGATATAAAATATATTCCTCTTATAAGATCCCTCCCTCCAAATTAATAATCATTTAGAAACTTGCAGGGTAATGAGACCACAAAATTCCCTCACTGAATGATTTTGTTGTTTTACTGATAAATAGATTATCTGAAAAAATAGTCAATTGTTTATATACTGAGGGGTTGAAACACATAACTTTGAAACTATATCATTTTTCCCAGGAGGTCTTCCTATTATAATATTTAATAAGACAGACAGATGCTTCTCTACTACTGACATTTATCTTCCTAAGACAATTGAAGATTTTTTGTTGCTAACATTTCTGTTTTCAGCTTTGAGTATTAGCATTTAAATATGTTTTGTGTGTTAATTAATTTACACTTTCAGGAGAAAAGAAAAAGAGAAAAGGGTTCCTGTAGAAATAGTAGCAGTGTATAATCAGTTGCTATCTAGTGACTCATCTGCCTTAATTCTGAGACCTATTGACATGTTCCAAACAAGAATCTTTAAAATGAAATGAAATTTCAGAATGACTTCCATAGCATGTGCCTTGTGTTAGGTATTTTCAGTGCTAGCAATGATTTGATATATGGGGGGACATGTACAGGGTATGTGCAAATACTATGCTTTCTTATATAATGATCTAGAGCACTGATAGCTTCACTTTCTGGGGAGGAATGAGTCCTATAACAAAGCTCCATGGATACCAAGGGCATCAAATTAGTAAGACATAAATATCAAGGTTTCCTAGGACATCAAATTTCCAGCATTTACAAAGTCCAGTTTCAGGTTCCAGGCATGCCAACCAATTACAGCTTCTCTCTTCCTTTAACCACTACTCATCTCCTAATACTGTTGTTTGGAACAAATGACCAAATCTGCTCTATTGGAACACCTAGAACTTGAGGGTTCACTCTAAAATATTAGATAACATTAGCAATTAGAGAGCATACACTGTAAGACCATAAGTTTTAAAAGAAAAGAAGATTCGCAAATATTGGGTGAAATATCATTAAATTAGTTCATGTGATTAAAACATTGTTAAGGTCCCATTTCACACAGAATCTCAATATTTAAAAAATTAAGTGGTTTTCACACAGTTGTGTTGCATATGTTAACTGACTATGACCCAGTTGAAATCTAGTTTTCCTATCTAGAGAAGAGCATGTGCTTTCTATAACCACACTTGCCAGATGAAGTTGGTGAGAACCATGAGTTTGAAGAGTAAAAGGATTACATTGCCCTGAGGAGTAGTAATACAAGCAGAAGTAAAAGAATAGTGTCAATAGAAAAAGGAACACATTTACAGATTCTAAGCTTGATCCGAGTCACTTAAAATATAGACTTTTATCAAATTCATTGACACTGTTCATCACTTTTGTTCTTATTCTCAAATACCATGTGCAGACCTACCTCAGAGAGTTTGCAGTTTTTGCACAATTTCTTTTCTGTTCACTTGTGAGGGATGATAAATTGTCAATAAATCCACAAAATGCCTGCTAACAAGATGAGGTTTTGACACGAGGCTCAGCCCTCTTCCTTCTGTCCACGTTCAGCTCCATGTCTGTTTCCTATCTTTAACTTTCATACAATCTAAGTGCAAAGCAAAGATCACTTTCTTGAACTTACAATTTATTTTTCAGGCCTTCAGAGTCATGTTCACATAAGTGATTCTGGTTTTTGAAAATAATTTTCTATTTGAGGAGAGGAAGGTCTCTGTTAATGTTCCACAAGCTGATCACGGGTCATGTGTTTAGAGTGAGTTGAAGAAGTAGTTATGGACAAGAAAGAAAACACTGGCATAAAATTAAAATAGTTACAGGCAAAGAAGAAAGTGTGACATAGTTCAAATTAAATGTTACCACTACGACTGATATAGAAGAGGATCTCTAACGAGGTTTAAGGACAAGGTTTATGTGGCCTTGCTCCACAATATTCTTTTTGCTCTCTCCTTTGCCAGCAATGTCTCCTTATTTTTGTGGCAAGGATCAGTTGCCCTGTAGTAATAGAGTGTGACCCCGATGGTTGAGAATTATTGTTCATTCCTATTCTACACAGAGAAAAAACTTCCTTCAAACAAGAGAAGGACATTACCAAATAAAGTCATGTCCCAATGGATAATGATCAGACTATAGTCATGCTGTAAAAGCTTATGTCTTCCATTTGTCAACGGGCCACTCTCATCCTTTCTGAGATCTGTTCTCCCCTTAGTTCTTCTTCTCCTGTATATGAAGTCTTTTCCCTTTTCTCAACTAAAGGTTTTGCCTGTAAATTCATGCTGTTACCTCAGATTTAATTTCCATTATTAAAGAAAGATGTTCCTGTTCACTTCTTACACCCACACAACAAAGCTAAACATTTCTCTTCCTGCTAAAATTCAATTCTGAATATGTCATTCAAGACACAAAAGTATCATTCCACTAAATTTTAATATTTGAAGAGTCCCAAGTTTAATGTTTCTTATAAATGAGCCAAAGGCTCATATCAATAGTCACTTAAGAGTTTTATTAATTATTAATATTTCTGGGACCCATGAAGGTTTATTGAATTGTGAGTACTGGACACAGGGATCAAAATTTTCAGAAAAATTATCTGAGGTTATTGCTACCCACAGTACAGTTTGAAATATAAATGCTCCTTGTGTAATGTCTGGCTTATCTGATGCACTTCCAGTTTGTGCCTGTAGAACTATGCTCCATGATTCTATTGTGCTTCTAATGTATATATCATTTTCTACTAGATTTAAACATGTTTCTCTGTGGCTTCTGACAATAGGCTGACTTCTGACACTTTTACAGTATGTCTGGGGCTCACAATTCTTGGATCTTTTTTTGTTTGTTTGTTTGTTTTCTAAATAGTAAAAAAAAAAAAAGTGGGAAATAGAGTAGAAACGCTTTCACCAGGAGATTTTTAAAACACTACAGACCCCCATCAACAGAAAGAGAAGCAATGTTATTTGATAAGAGAGACAAATGGAACTAGCTCAACAGCCCATTCCTTTGGCATTAGACTCTTTTCACTATAGTCTAATTTTCAATGTTAGGAAAAACATATAATTCTAAAAACATTAAAATCATATTATCTCTACACTTAATTTCAATGGCTGGTTGGTCATTGGATTATAAGACAGTAAATCTCAGTGGTTCTGATTGGTATGAAAGACACTTCAGTATCTGGTATCCAGTATACAATGCAGTCTCCTGCACAGTCCAACATCATGATTTTGAATTTACTGAAGTGATTTTTTTCATGATTCTAATCAGTATTTTTCTTTTCCTAGCTCGATTTTTAACATTAACTCTTCCTCTATCAGTACAATTGTCCTAGTTTTTAAAAATGGGCTAAGGACTCATACAAGAAGCACCAGAGAGTCCTATTACTTATGAATACTTCTGTAGTCATGCAGATTTATCTGATACCTGGTACTGGATACAGGGATAAAAATTTAAGCAAAGAACCGTACACACTTTCCCATCCATGCATGCAATATAGGTACCTTTCTCAAGGTTCAACCTAAGTGCTTCTTCTAAATAAAAATTTTCCTCAATGGACTTTATATGCTTCTGTGAAATCTGTATCTGTGTGACAATCTATGGTCACTTTTGTAACAATATTCACCATTTTTCTAATCTCTAATAAATGCAATTATATTTGTCAGGTGTTCTTTTAATATATTCACTGTAATAGACACTGCTTGATATAATAGGTAAGAAATCAGCATTTGGTGCTCATCTTCTTCGATTCATATTCACATTTTACTACTAAAAGAAAAATGAGTTGGTCATTTAACTTCTCTGTGTTTTTGCATCCTTCTGATGAGACAAAAAATAAATATATACAGGATGATAATGTGAAGTAGGTGTCCACGCAGTTTACTCATTCTGACTTCAATATTCTAGCAACTACAAGATAAATTCTGTCCCCGTAAATAATTTCAAATGTTAGTCAGGTGAATGTGGCTTGCAGTTTGTTAATATTTTCATTGTTGATTTCAGAGAAGAAACTCAGATTCAAGGATGTGGATCATCTTTCCCAGGGTTGTTTATGAAATAGATATGGCTTCAATGAATGTTTCAACAGATATGAAATATTATCTACTTGCCTTTGTCTGTTATCACAGACCTCTCACTGTGTTTATTTTGCACCCAAGGATATGAGATATTATTTTCCTAGACTTCTAAGTAACACCTATGATCAGGCCTATAGAATACCTCAGCCAATTTGCTGAGAGACAGCTTAGAATCCATTATGTAAATCATAAAATAGGCTAAGAATAACTATAGCATTCTGTCATCTGGTACCTAATTTAGGATATTTGTATGTTTTTCAACACTAAGTATTATCTGTTCCTCTGTTAGTCTTTTATTTCTAAACTGTCAAGGATATTACATTATTGAAAATACCTTATGAGTTGAAAATGCTTTTCTTAAACCTATGATAGGCAATGTTTTGATTAAATCATAAAATGCCAAAAATATAAGTATAAATGTATATATTTTTAGGTAATTAACAGTTGAAATTAGAGATGAATAGCACTTCCTCCCCCTTACCAGTTGGTTGGTGATGAGAACTGATATTTTAGTCCAGGCCAATTTTTATTATCAGTCTTTCTCACAGAAACTTATAGTCACTTCATCATTTCAGATGCTGCAACTCATCTGACTTTATACAAGGCCTGTAGAAGACTGAATTGAAATCAGACAAGAAAAATACCACTTCCGCCAGTCTTAGGCCTCTAGGGTATTAATAAATGGGCCATATTCATATATATCCACAATAACTGATGTTGATGATTAAGTAAAATTCTCTGCATTCTTTTACTATAGAATTCCCTAAAATGTGGTGCTAGTCTCACATTCCAGAGTTCTCATCATATTTCTCATCAACAATGACACTGACACAGTTACTACCCAGTTCTACATTCTCAAGAGAAGGAAAATATCACTGATCTGAAGAGCAGCAGCCCAGCCTGTCATGAACCTCTTTTTTTTCAAAAGACTCAAATCTGTGAATCAGTGCTATAATTTTTATGACAAGTACCTTTGTACCCTTTCTGGTGGCACTTCTCAAGAGGCAAGGAGACATCTTTGTAGCAATATTTGTTCTTTCAGAGACACTTAAGAGGCACTAAGTTAAGGGCTGAATGTCTGAGATCATAAACTCTGAAAACTCCTTGTTAATTACCGCTTGTGATAGTTGAGCTTGATTATGTCAACTTGGTGCCTTTGGAGCTGGCTGGAAGATTGGCACAGCCCACAGCTGGAAGTTTCTGGGTGACATGGGACCTTGGGACTGCCATCTGGTCCCTTTCCCATTCTGACACTGTCCCCTTGCACGGCTTTCTAGTCCCTATAAACTAAGCAGGTTGGCCCAATATACCTTTGTGTCACTATGTTTTTGCCTCGCAGCCAACTCACTGCACACTGAATCCCCCAAGCCATAAGGTAAACTAAGTCTTTTCCTCAGGTAACTAAGATTGGTTTCTATCTCTTATATTCAGTTATAGGGGCTGAGGTCAGTGCACCAATCAGAAGGCAATAAAATAAATTATATAACAAAAATCATGACAGTACTGTTAATGAATACAGCATAAATAGTTTTCATATAAAGTTTATATTTTACCACAATTAAACCCAATGTTTAATTTTATTTTGAGTAAAACCATCAGATTCTGTGTTATAGATTTTGACTCCTCTAAGGTTTTCCAGCACAGTTATATTATTTTTAACATCGAAATATAATCAATGTAAAATATAATAGAAGTTCTATAGGGGTTATTGATTCTTTTGACCAAAGAAAACCTTTCTGTTTTTTAGTGTTCTTCGTAACTAGTACAACTGCACTTATCCATTGGATTTCAGCTTTATAGCTATGATGGATTCAAATTAAAGATTCTCTGGGGAACAGCTCTAGTTTAGCTCAAATCATACTCCTAAAGAAAAAGGTTCACAGCACCCTACAGCTATAATCTGCCTGCATTTTCTACTGTGGTTTCTTCTGCAGTTTTCCCTACATAGTAATCTAGTGTTCTCCCAAGGTTCATCTCACGAAGAGAACTGCTTAAAGAAGCTCTTCAGGGGAAAGTCATGCCTGAGATCTATTGACCTCTGCAGAAACAGCAGAAAGTCACAGGCACATTCCCGGTCTCTTGTTGCAAATGTAGCAGTACAGCATCTACTTGTGAATGGCAACACACTGATTTTTTTTAGTAAACCTACATGTGCTCTAATCTTAATATATTGCATAAAAAAGTGTTAATTTTTGAAAACATGTAAAATCAAAACCTCAATTCTGGGGAAGCTAAACATCTAGAAATATATAAGCAAGAAAAAGACTATTTTCCTCGTGTACAGACAGAGCATGCACTATTGAGAAGTTGTGGCAATAGAATTAGAGGAAGTTGCTTTTGAAAGACAATGTTATTTAGTAATTATGCATCATAAATTCAGGGCACCTCCAAAACAAGACTCTGAGATATGTATGAAAGTACAAGAAATTATTTTGGAAAATGATCACAGAACACGTCAAAAGGGAGTAGAGAAAGGACAAAGAAAAGAGAAAAAACAAGCAAGGTGTGCATAGAGGCACAAGTTACTACTACAGGAACAGATTCATTTTCATTAGGAAGACATGGCACAGTCATTAACTGCCTCGGATTTTCACTTTCAAGAGGAAACGAAATCTGGGGGAAGGACTGTACAGTCCTTCCTGTTAGTCCTGATGAACAGAAACTGAGAAGTGGGGGGATGGGAATGTCGGAGCCACGCTTGTTCCACATGGGCAAATGTTTGCTTTCTCCCTTCAAGTTCGAATTGACTCCATGCACTGGTTAAGGGAGAGTCCTGGATGTCCTTTCCTGCTCTTCTGTGTTACTTATCTGAGCCTACAGCTTCTCCAAAAAAATCTATGAATAATGCTACAAAGTAGCATTTCAAGTGTTATTTAAAGTACCTAAGTAGAATTTTGAGTATACTGGACTGAGTAAATAAGCCTATCAAGTATACTGAGTACAGTGGAATCTCTTGTCGTCGATGCCACTACTAAGTGAAGTAATCATATGATGACAATTCTCCAAATGATTCCTGTTTTGTGGCCACTATGGGATAACACACACTTGATTCCTCAAACAGAAATTTACATTTCCGGTCTAAAACACACACTGAGGCTCCTGCCCTATTATTAGTGTCAACAAATATAAGCTTTCTCTCTTCCATATTTCTTCCATATTTCTCTTCCTTTTATCATGTATCATGCAAAACAAAATAAAACACATACATGAAGCCTTCCGAATCTTCCACAAAACTTACCAAACTGAATAGCAAGATGAATGGCTTAAATCCACAGATAGATTATCATTGCCATCCCCTACTTACATTTTATCTAGCGTCGTCAAGTGGTCTAGTTGTCTAAAATGCAAAAGAATATAAAAGTCTGGCAAATCCTCTGTTCAAATAAAGTTTTGTGGAAATCTCAACTATATTAAGTTAAAAAATAAAAATAGGGACGGTCCGCTTCAGATTCTCAGATAATTACTTTGTATGAAGTGTCTCACCACCCTTTCCACTGACCTGGGAGGCACATTTGCAGCGCTCTGGAGCTCCATGCAAATGCAGTAAAGCAGTTGAGAAGCCCAAGTGCAGGGCAGGCCTGCAGCTACCTCAGAGTGTGGGCAGGAGTGAACGCGGGCACCGTGGCTCCTGCATGGTCTTCTGCCCAATGTGCAGGGTCCACTGTACCTAATTATGGCTCTCATAGCTCTCTGAAGGAGGAGGTTCTATAAATCTCTTCGTTGGTTTTTCACAGCACAAATCACTCCTGGTTAGAATTGCTCCCCTAGGAGTTAGAGGCAGGAAAAAAAAATCACATTCCCTAACATCACTGTGAAGATGAATTGATCCAAAAAGAGGTGTGCTGTCTTAAATGGATGATATCACAGATTCAGCTGCAGAGCCAAGTATACCACAGAGACAAACCACCCAAAAACAGCCAGCAGAAGGAAAGGGGTACAGAAAGTGGAAAACAGAACACTAGGCTCAATACACAGGCAAACTGAAATATTGTTCTTGAAGCAGAGGTCATTACTGTATCACAGGAGATGTTATCAAGGCCAAAGTTGTAATTGGAAAAAAACCCATTATTCAGAATAGTAAGCTGGTAATTCTGATTCAAAAACATTTTGGAGTTAAATGATTGGTTATGCTCTTTAACACTAAAAAAAATTGTACAGGATTATTCATACTTAAAAATAACTGAAATGAGGTTTACTTAGGTGGAATGTCATCAGATACACCGCAGAAAAGTGTTCCATATTCTCATTCTGCTAAAATATAACTTCACCTGTATTTCCATTAAGGCACAAGTTTGTGCATATACTGATAATAAACCAATCATTTTACACCACATTGACAACCTCAAGCTTTGGTATTCTTTTTTTTTTTTTTTCTAGAGTGAAACTTCTTGATTTCTTATTAGTTTTGTAAAATTCTATTTCTTGTAACTAAAGAGAAAGCATAAAAACCCACTTTCTACATTTTGAATTTACAAGTTCTTTTGCCATTATTTATGTGCAATAAGTCAATAACTTATTTCAAAATAAGTTTTGAAATTTGTTTAATTTTAAATCAATTTCTTTGAGGAGTTTGGCATCTTTAAACACATGTGCCTGCATAACAGAAGTGTTATATTTGGATTATTGTGTAGTTTTCAACTCATCCCTGTATTAATTATCCAAGTCAATCACTCAATTAATTGTTCAGTTATTTGTTTGTTTTTAATATGTATTTATTGAGCCTCAACAAAGAATGAGGGTACTAAAATAAAGTAATAACTAATGTAGACAAGGTAACTCCATATAAATTACTTATTTAATCAATTTTAATATTTGATTACTAGCAACAGCCTCATTTTTATAGGAAGACTAATTTGTGTCAACTGCCTTGCTAACTTTAATTATTGTGACATCTTTGAAAGTGACACTATTATACCTATTTTACTGGAAAAAAAGATACTGATTCAGATAGGTTAAATGATGTGTGTACAATAAAAAGACCGATGTAGTGACTAAATCATACATAATGACAAAGAGGTTTGGACAAGATGAAAAGTACTGAATATCGTATCACACTCATCTTAGAATTTTCCAGAGGAAACAAATCATGATTAGAAGTCTCATGGATTGGAAGTGATAACTGCAATTTAGCTTTGAGAAAGGTCACTACTGCAGGCCCGAATTACAACATGGCCTTGATGAGTATTGGTTTGTTCTATATATGACCTTGCCTAGTTTTATGAAAATAAAACAGAACCAGGAATGGTGGAAACATCTTTAACACCAGCAATTTGGGAGGATGGAGCAGGAGGATTTTAAGGTGGAGTGTAGACTGAGGAAATTAGAGAAGCCTTGCTTTAAAAATGCCAAAAAAAAAAAAAAAAAAAAAAAAAAGGATGAGTGATATAGCTCAGTGGCACTGTGCTGGCCTTATAAGCACATAATCCTGAGTTTGATCCCAGTACCACAAAAAAACAAACACACAAAATAAAACAAAGACCTGAGGAGGGAGCTTTGTGTAAAGTGCTGGGATTAATTTCCAGGGGTATAAACAAATAAAACCACCTCTTACCGACCTTCCGAGTGTTGTCCTGACTCTCATCCCACGTGACAGCAGCAGAAACAGCTCCTCTGTGACTCGTGATAAGACCTGTGTGTAGTTGGACCCTTGGAGCAGAAAAAAGCTTTGGTCTCTTGCCCTCCCAAAGGGGAAACTATATGACACAAGTGTAGAAAGCATCAGTTATCCCACGAGACAAAGTAGAGAGCAATATGTACAAGAGGAAAAGGGATGCCATGGAGGGATACACAGACATATAAGAATTTATTTCATAGTGTCCAAAGCTCTTATTCCACATAAGAGGTAATTTAGGTACCCAATATTCTGCTTGACTTTTATTTGAATTTTCAAAGTTCATTTAGTTTCTATTTTTCACACAACAGATTCAATACTATTTTATCTGCCCATAAAACAATCCTCAATAAAAAAGCTGTGCACCCAACACAAGCGAATATTGTTTTCCAACCTTCCACTTACTGTTTGAAAAGATCATCTGAGTGGTTTTATATGTCTAAATAACTGCTAATCTTCATTATTCTTGGCCGTAAACCATTCTTTAATTCTCTTCATCTTTAAGGGTATTTGATGAGAATGCAAGTTAATTATATATTTATGTTATATTTCACAAATTTTAGTACTACCACTCTTTTCCATAAAAAATTTTTAGCTACCTATTACTTAATGTTATGGTCCCAAAATTTCCTCACACTGTCCCTAAGGTTACTTGATTAATATTTTCTATGTGTAGTATTTTATTCTTTTCCTTAAAGAATAAGGTATACATTTAAGCTAAATTGATGTCGTCTTTTACTTGTAAGTCAACAATCAAAAGACAAGCTATCACCACAGAAATCTAGCAGAAAATAATTACTAAACACTAACTATGGAAGAAATCTCTGAGCATTTAAGAAAATGGCAGGGATAAAAGACCAAAGACCATCATAATAAATCAATTTAAAAAAGAGTAAATATATCTATTGCTTAGTACAAGCTTTAATTTCTCTTATAGCATGCATATCATTAGGTACAAAAATGTCTCTATGGGTTTCACAGAAGTTGAGATCAGAGAAAACCAATGTCACAATATAGAAATTCACCAAAGCTCTCAGTTCTCACACACAAGTGTTGAACAGGTGAAAATTCGTACCTTGGCCCAGGTGCAGTTGTGGAGCTAGTTAAGTCAGGCAATTATTAACTTCTTCTTTATGAGTTACTATTTGCCATCCCATAACTCTGAGTATGAGTTCTTTCCTTGTCTTTTTCTTAGAATGACAGCAAATTTCCTCATGCTTACAGACCAAGGTTGGAAATACAGGAATAGATGTGCAAAACACAATTGTCCTTCTTGGAAGGACCATTTCGGTCTTTGGTTTGACAAGAAAATAAATTATAGACATTTATGGAAACTGGATTTAAGGACAAAACACTTCAATTGAGATTGATTCATATTACAAATGTCTCCAAGAGGGGAAATTAGATAATCTAATCACAAAAATTACTTTCCATAGAAAGACATTTAACAGTAAGATATTATTTTCCTTCCATTTAATAAATGAGAAATATAGAAATTTTCAAGTTGAGACTAGCTTCTAGTGATTCAAGAACCAACAAGGGCTGTGGTTCCTACCCTCTGCTCTTTCCACTGCATTGTACTCATGGCCAGGTCTGGCTGAAATTTAAACGTCACGTCTCTTCCATGACTCATAAAGTGTCCAGGGTTGTAATAGGTTGATTTATTATGTGTGGCCAGAGAAAAATCTATAGCATAATACATTATAAAAAGGCAACTATTAAAAATGACCATATGTTCTCATTTTACAGATGAGGAGATGGAAAGAGAGAGAAATGACAGCCAACTGATCATTAATGGCTTGTATTGAACCTAACACCGATTAGATCATCCTCCTCTTTAATATTATTTAATGACTTCTTATTGAACTTCAACTACATCTCAACTGCTCACCGTTATGTTTTGAGGTTCTTTTCTGCCTTTTTCTCTGCAACAGCTACTCACCTTCTCTTTCCATTACCCCTCTGCAGAAGCTTTATGACCTCCGTATGAAGTTGCAAACGTGCTGTTTTCTTACCAAATTTATTCCCCTGGCGTTCCCCATTTCCTGGCCACCTCTTCCTCAGACTTCAGAGTACACTTTAGTGCTCTTCCTACATGGAATAAGATTTCCTGACTCCATTATTTTATAACACTGCTCCTGTGTTTTTGCACTTGTCAAATTTGAAATTAAATCATGATATAATTGCATTTCTGTCTGACATCTGTGGAATTCGGGGGTCACGGCTTCAGTGAAACAAAGTTGAATCAAGAATTAACTAGGAAATCCTATCATTAGCTGCCAAACTGGATGAAGGTGGAGGATAGTATGCACAGTGACATAAATGCAGACATGTTCTCATTTATATGAGGAATATAGAACAATGAAATATGTAGTAGAATTTTCTTACAAGTGACTAGGGACTTTGCAGAAATGAGAATGTATTTGTCAACTGATACATGGAAGCAGTTAAACAGAAAGAATAAGTTAAGTGTATTTAAAGCAATGAATACCTTAACTGAATTTAATAATTATTATTTAATAATAATTCAATAATAATATAAATATAAAAATAACTATGAGATAATATTACATATTATTACAATGATATATTAATAATATATAATAAGTATAAAAAAGATTTAATAATAATTATTATTTAATAATATTATTTAATAATTATATATATGTATATATACACACACACATACATATACACACATATATGTATACCCTAACAATTACTGTCCCAGAATCCTATAGATTACAATTTGGGAAAAACTGAATTTGAATTTGAGAAGTCTGAATATACCTCTAGCACAACACTGAAAGAGAAAGAAAGAAAGAGAGAGAGAGAGAAAGAAAGAAAGAAAGAGAGAAAGAAAGAAAGAAAGAAAGAAAGAAAGAAAGAAAGAAAGAAAGAAAGAAAGAAAGAGAAAGAGAAGGAGGGAAGAAAGAGAAGAAAGAAAATATATTAGTACGAAAAATTCAAAATACCATATCAATTTCTCATAACATGTTTGAATTCTGTTTGTATGATTGTCACTTACTCATATGCATATTTTAACTCGATAATATCTGTAATTGGTTTATGGTACTGAGGACTGAACACAAGGATTTCTCACAAAACTGTATTGTCAGCCATTTTCATTGTATTTTTTTTTTTTTTTTAATTTTGAGGCATGGTATCATTAGAGTGCTACTTGTTTGGTCTGGGCTCAAATTAGAAATCCTCCTTTTTCAGCCTCACAAGGATAGGATCACAGGCACACTCCCCCATCCTTGCTAGTTTATCATTCTTTAATAAAAACTTTTCCACAGGTATTTAACTGGACTTTTTTATTTGTATTTGCTTAATGTTGCAAATGTTCATATTTATGTGTGAGCCTAGAAAAGATACAAAATAAACTTATATTTAAAACATTCATTTACATAAAACATTTAGGATATACAAGCATAATTGCTTCTTAGTTTTATGTCATTGAAGTAATACATGAACTTCAATTTGTGATTGTACTAGATATAAAATGATGTGTACAAATATAACAAAATAAAATGAGGGGATCTATGAAAATAACTAGAATAAAAGCTAAACTATTTAGACCAGTGGATTTCCCTCCTCTATATTTTTCAGTTTAGATTTCAGCTGGGCCTGACTAAGCATTATCTTTCTGTCTTCTTGTCTTCTTCCTTTAGATTTGGTGAAAATTTCCGAGTCACAACCAGGTTTTCAGAATTGTCATATGATTTTGTTGACTTTTACCTTTATTTAAAAAGCAATGTCATTACTACTGAACATCCATTTTAAACAACTTTATCTGATGAAGAGTTTCATACTGCCTCACCAATATATGAAGGCCCAGAACACAATCATTTTTATTTATAACTTCCTTTTAAAAGTGAGAATCTAAAACATTACGTTTTTCTATTCAGATATGTGGCTTTGATTATTTCAACTCTGCTGAGAGTAGTTTTCATTCCTTAACATACAGAACTCCTCTTTGACTTGGAAACCCTTCCCTTGAAGTCCACTGTAACAAATTCTTATAACTCTATGCTGTCTTGCTATATGCTTTGAATGGAAGTTTAGCTTTCCTGTGCCAGAGATAGCTCAATCATCCTTAGCAAAGTTTCCTGTTAAAGCTTCCTGAGTTCCCCTAGGGAATCAGTTGAGGTGTCTGTCTCCTAGAGCTTCTTCCTGGAGACCAAATCCCCAGGGGACAGCTAAATACAACCTGACTGAATGCTCTGCTGGTCCTTGTCATTCACAGAGGCTGCTGAGTTGTGCCATAAAGACCACCTTCCTGCCACAGTTTAACCTGAGAATCTTGTCTGTTTGCTTTTAAAGTCACCAATTAAAACCCTCTCCAAGAAATCTGTGTGAATAATATCTTGGACTCCCAGAAAGGTCTTGGGCTGTAGGTCTCACTCTCACTCTTGGCTTTTTCTGTGGCATTTTTTTGTTACTCGAGCATATTTTGTATCTTGTTAAGCCTGTAAGTAGTAAAATTTTAGTTCTATCTTGTATCTCCTAATCATTGAAGGAATTCTCTGTTTTAAGTAGTCTAAATTAAACTTCTACACTTCTGACTGTCTGATGTCATTGCAGAAGAATGCTGATCTCCCATCACAGTGTTCAGCAACCCATCATAAGTTTCCACTTACATTAAATTCATTTAGACATTTTAATTTGAATAACAAAAAGTTCTATAATACTAACTACATCTCCTTGAAAAAAAAACTATGTGACTCTTCTGTCCTAGTAATTCTAAGATCATATTGGCAAGACATTCAAAAATCATCACTACTCCATCAATAGTGTAGTGAAAAAGACTGACAAAGAAAAAATACTGTGTGCAAAATTACTATAAAGGAGAACGCAGAGTGAATCAAATGTGTAGTTGACGGGAGGATATCACAAAAGTAATAAGGTTAGTAAGTGAAAATTTTGTAGCCATCTGAATAATAAGAAAGGATCTAGAATGATTAAAAGGGTCTAGAATGAGTCTGTTGACTAAAATGCATCCTCAAAATTTTGAGATGCAAAAAAAGCACATTTAATGTTCAAGAGAGGAGGTAATGACATTGCAAGTTACTGAGATGAAAGGTTAGGTCTGAGATGAGGGAAGGATTAGATCCTACAGTGCTCTGACATCCATATTTACATGTATCAAGTCTATTCTGAACACAATATTTAAAAATATTTTTTAAAAAATCTATTCTGTCTTTTCTGAACTCTTACCAGGTACTCCTTATTCTGTGAATCTCAAAAGGCACTCTCTTCTACACTGCACTGAGCTGTCAATACTCATTTGGAATAAGTTTTAGCACTCAACTGCCTAGTATTGTCAGGGGCATATCTACATGCATCATTTTTCACATGAGCATCTGTCAGCTGCAAATGTGTGGGGCACTGTGCAGTTGAGAAAGCAGCATGAGGAAATTGAAATAGGCCAAGCTGGAAGTTACAGACAAGTATTGTAATCCTTCTCTGTCACTTCATCTACTGTTTTAGTCATTGTAGCTACCTTCTTTTCACACAGTGTTTTTATCTGTAGAGTCAGTATGCTGATGGTGGATATCACAGACTAGATCACTGTCTGGTCACATAAGACCTCAAAAGATGATAGATGAGCTCCTTCAAAGGCATGTCTGATTTTTCAGGAATGGAAAGTCATAGATGTGTAGCATGAGGCTACAAGGACCAAGATTAAACTCAGAATTTTAAATTATGTCCAAAAACAAGGTATGTAGACTTCCCTGTGTGCTTAGTAGAATAAAATCTAACAGTGTCTAGTGGCTCACTGTGGCTGTTTTCAGTTGGTGTTTTTGTTTTTTCTGTGTGTGAAGAAGAGGCTATGTTACATTCTAGTTTATGGAGCATAGTTTCTGACACATACCCTGTACACTACTCAATAATGAGCAAATATAAATTAATGAACTTCACACTCACATAATAAGCAAAATTCTTGATGGTTATATAATCATCTCTCTCAGAGGTTATATGTTCAGTGATAGAGTCAACACAGAATAGAATGAGTTCGTCCTACATGTGGAGCCATATAACTCTCTTCTGCAAAATCTATTTGTTAGGAAAGTCTTTGGAATATTGCAGTGAAAACCTGAGGAGTCTAAAAATGGGAGTTGTCTTAGAGATCTTCATAGTAGATTCCTGTCACCTGCCTCAAAACCACTCAGAAATGTCTTTCTACACAAGCTGCAGGATGCTCCATGCTTCTGACTGATAAGAATCTCTCAGACTGAGGGTCAGTAATCTGTGTTTGCATAAAGTCACTTAGTTCATGGATATGATTCCAGAAGATTGATAATCTTTGTTTTCATGTCTTAAAAGCATGTTACTTTCTATTCAATTGTGTTTGTATAGGATATAAGATAAAGCAAATCACTGACTCCATTCAGAAATAGAATTAGAAAAAAATATATATATATATATGAGTTATTTTGATAAAACAAGAGAGAAGCAGAAATGTAATGCATGTATACAGATATAAGAATTATAATAACACAACATATCTAGTGCTAATCATCCAATTGATGTAGCTATTCAAATTTCTCTTCTGTATACACATTTGACGTCTAACTTTTAAAAGAATGTCACTCAGAATAAAATGGTCCAAGTTTTAAAACAATATCCTTACATTACTTAAGATGTAGGTAAGCAAAATTTTCTTTAGAGAATACTCACTGTATTCCTGGGAAGAATAAATGAACAAGGTCTTTATTTTGATAAAAAAAAATATATCACCTTGACATTTACATTCAAATGACTGGAAAGCTGACCTGAAAGAGTGATAGAAAAGAAAAGGGACTATTGAAAGTTGAAAGTGGACTGTTTAGGATCAATATAATGTCTTATGTCCCTGCACTATACAAGGATAGATAGATAGAGGGCCAGGGATTTATCTCAGTGGTTCAGGCACCAGTCTTGCTAATACAAGGGCCCAGGTTCGATCCTGAGGAACCACATACAACAATGCTGGGCATGGAGACTCACACCCATCAGCAATCAGTACTGCATACCACAATGTAGGGTGTGGTGGCTCATGCCTGTCATTGCAGCACTTGGGAGGCAGAGGGAGGAAGATTGCTGTGAGTTCAAGGCTGAGTTCAAAGCCAGCCTGAATTACAAAAGTGACACTATCTCAGAAAAAAAAAATAGATAGATAGATAGATAGATGAATGATGAATGGATAAGTAGGTAGGTGACATACAGTGAAATAAGGAGAGAGACAGGAATATACAAAGCTAGAATTATATAGACATTTATAAAAATAATCATAGAATGAGGAAAATCAGTATTTTAATTCATTAGTACTAATATTTACATTTATATATGTTATTATGATCTTTCTCATGAAAATGTCTACCTTAAAAATTATATGAACCAGGCCTTTGCAAATCTTATTTAATAGTAGTATATTCTGAGATATTTTGTGGCCATGTATCTATCATTTTGAGGAATGCATTGTAGCTCATCAAAGGACATGCCAAATGAACCATTTTTTCTCGAATTGAGTACACATATGTGAACAACTCTCAGAATAAAACATAAAGAAATAATTGGATTCCTCTAAATGGTAGATAGGATCTTAGGGCTCAAGATACACTGAGGTCTTTTTTATAGGCATTCATATTTTATAAAAAATAAAAACAGGTCCATGGTAGTGAGGAAAGGTACTTTAGAACTTTTGCAGATTATAGGAAGCACTTATACTTCTCAAATCAGTGATTTTTCTCCCATCATCAGATTGGAAGTTTGTCTTTAATTGGGAGAGCAGGGTCACATGACCATCAGCAAGGAGATCATATAGAAAAAGTACTGAAAAGAAGCCACACACTTCCCTCGCTGAGAGTCTTTCTTACACAGAAAATACCTGGCTATGCAGACTAAACATTAGTCCAAGGAAGGAGTGATCACTATTTCCTGGAATGCCCTCAACTTACTGCCTACAAGACAGACCGATACCCAGAGGTCTATGAAGGATTCTCACCAATTAAATGTACTGTGTCCTATATTTTGTACCTGAAAAATTGTGAATGTTTATAAATCTGGGGCATAAGAGTAATATAATTAGGATATGTCAAATGTCTACTATCTACAATTGCACTGATGCCTGTCAAAACATTCATAGCTACTTCATGTACTTACTTTCATTTCAAAAAAAATTAAGAATGGATAATATGATATAAATGGGTCATCAAAACATCACTGAGTCTGATAAAGGTGGTGCATAGCTTTCATTTTTCCATCCTTGTATCTAACAATCTCAGACAGTGGAATTTAATTGAAAACTTAAGTTTTCTGGAAAGACTTCAGATTATAATCCTTGAGTTCTCAAGGTGTTTCTCTTGGGTGAGCACCAGTTGTCATGGTAGGTGTGACATTCTACATCCCAGATGGATATTTTTATACTCAATTATTCTACTTTTATAACAATTCCTAAAATTAGAGCTAATTAAAAACTGCATTTCTACTTTATTTTTGTAATGCACCTCATGCTAGACTTGGTTGACTTGGTAGGATTGTCTATAATTTCTCACTTAAGAGGGTAATTTATTCATGACACTAATTGATGATGAAATGATCATTAAAACTACACAGGTTTCGTTCCTTTCAATTTCTGAGTTGTTGTGCCTCACATTGGAATCTGCTTTAAAAAAAAAAAAAAAATCTCAGTACCAGGATAATTATATAGCTGTATGGAAATCACCAAATCCTACCTCTCTGAATTTTGAATGAAAACTAGTAAGAGAATTACCTACTATAAATCTATACCTGATATGCATGTATGTATATATGATAAAAGGATTTTCAGTATTTAATATAAGCTATAAGTTCAAAAGTAATTTGAAAGTGCAGTTTTAGAACATGTTATCAGAAATTAACTTTAATGATAAGTTTGCAGGGTTTTAAAGTTAAGCCGAATAAGAGCTTCTGGATTATGCACTTAATGTCTTTTCTAACTTCTTATTAAGGAACTCTGTGACTTGTCCTTTATTTTATGACAAGATACTTGAAAGGTTGATTTGAATGAGTCATAGTCATAATTATTAGGCAGTATGAAAAGATAATAGATTTCAAAACTGCTTTTTTATTTTTCTAAGGTCTTAAAATACTATCGTGAACTCTTGCACTACTGAATCTCTAACAGGATCTTCTAAGTGTCTGATTAGAGGCAACAACTCAAAGTCAAAAAAGAATTAAAACTGAAGCACCATATTGATAAACCTAATTCATGTTTATAATGCATAGATTATTGCCAGCATTTATAATGTATAAATTCTTTTACAATCACAGTTTGGCTTTGTTGTTCATGTAACAGTGTCATCCAATGTGATATCAAAAAAAAAAAAAAAAATCAGACCTTCCAGGAAAGTGGCTAAATATTCACACTCCTTTTATTTTATTGCTCAGAGCAAAATTCTTTCCCTCATAGCAACATCCAGTCAGCCACAAAGTATTGTGGAGTCATGCCTCAAACCACATATAGAAGAGGATATAGTCTAACTACCTTCATACCTATATCCTACCAGAATATATATTGGTAGCATTTTTTAAATTGTTTTAATTTTATCAGTACATGTCTGCAGTACATAATTACATCCAGCATGGATACTTGGTATGTGTATACAGCATATCTTAATTATTTTTCATCTTCCTTTCCTCCCTTCATTTGTTCCCTCCCTTTTTCCAAGAGATGTATCATCTCCTTGTTTCCTATTTTTGACTTTTCATTTTGCTCTTTAATTTACTTATACTTCATGGACTAATTGCTCTGATTGGTTCTACTTTTTCCTTCCTATGTGATGCACTTCACTCAGCAGCCAGATAGATAAGGTAAATGTTAACCTTGTAATATTCTTCACCTGCTCCAAAGCCTCCAATGGCTTTTCACCCTATTCCAGATAAAAATAAAATTCTCTAAATACTCTGCAAAGTTATGTAAAGTTTGCAGTCGCGTGGCGCTCAGTGGTCTTGCAGCCCACAGTGGACAGTGTGGAAGATGGCAGTTCCGCAGGGTTACCATGGAGCAGAAATACTTTTACCACTAACCCATTTGTTTGTGTATTCAGTTCAACATTAAGACAGAAGAGTAACATACACAATTATAAATGATATTACAAAAGAGTCAACAAGTTTTTTTTTTAATTTATAAAGTAGTTAATAGAATGGACCTTGAGACCACAAGGTTAAGTGAAGTAAATTAGATCTGTTAGCTTAAACATACCAAGCTTTCTCTAATATAATGAGGAGCCAAATGTATAAGAAAAGGGAAAAATACAGAAGAGATAGTAGGAAATAGTGAGTTAGACATTTGAGATATAGGAAGGGAGCTGACACATGGTCAAAGGGAAGACTGAGGAGAGCAAAAGGAGATTTAAGAAAAAGGAGGAAGGATCGTGACATGCTGGTTACATGCACCAGGTCCCTACATAAAAGCTGATCATCACTGCAAATGGTAGAAATATACAGAAGGAGAAGGAAGGAATGGGTTATAAAGGAAATGACAAATGCCATGTACCCGCACCGACTCCCCATGGTGAATCTAATCTTAATGTACTAAAATTGTGGACAAATAATATATACAAAATGTCATTCACTCTAAAAAGTTTATAAAGTAAGTAAACTATATTTTGCATTGCACTATAATTATCTATAATATTTAATATAGAAACACATATCTAATGCCATGATAAATTCAATGAAGATAAAGAGAGGAAAAGGTTCAGGTAGGATGCTGATAGTATCCCATTTTAATTATTTTCTGTTTTTTTCTTATCTAATGTCTATTATTATGATAGCAACTGATATTGATATCTGTCCTCTCCAGATTAAAAAAAAAAAAGACTCAATTTGTAGCTCATGAAACTAAAAACTACACATATATTTTAAGGATATGTTAGAAATGATTTTTACTATTTCTAGATATTATCTTTAGGATCATAATTCTGAGTAAAGATGCCTGCAGAAACAGAAGTGACCAGACTGAGGTTTTATTTGTGTTACACGAGTCTTGATTCTCCAGGGCTGCTTCTGCAGGCTTGGTGATTTTCTAACGTGCTGCATCTTCTATGAGAGGTGAGGCTCATTATTCCCACATTTCCCTCTCTGAAATGTCCTTCCATCGGGCCAGATGGTTCCTGGTGGACTTCTGAACCCAACTTTTCTTCCTTTTCATTCAGAGAGCATTTTCCTGATGAGACTGGAGGTTTAATGTGTTCTATTTTGGTTTGTTTTTAATGAGTTAGTTTTCCTACTGGACTTTTTTATTCTGAGATAGTTATAAATCTACATGCTTTAGTACAACATAATTCAGAAATCTCATGTTATCTAGAGTCACCAAATGACAGTAAGACACATAACACAGTATTATCACTAAAATATAGACAAAGGCACACTCTTAATGAAAAAGTCAGGATAAAGAGCCTTTCCACCACCAAGAGCACACTGCCTAGGTCTTCTTATAGCCATTTCTGAATGTCCCCAGGGCTTCTATACTTGGTACCAATTCATTTGTCTCCCATATGTTTAATAGTGTCATTTAGGGTTAGCTTTTTTTTTTTTTTTAAACACATTCTAATTCTCTGGGGATTGATATAACTAGCTAGCTAGATGACAGATGACAGATAACATAATAGATAATAGATTTTTTTCCTTCTCATGAAATTATTCATTATTTAAATATTTGGCCACTCATGGATATGGGATAGTTTCAGCATCTTTATGCTTCATATAATTATGATGTATATTTGCGTCTCTGACAATCTTAGCTCATGTTTGTATCACATATGAGCTATAGTGATATGGTGTGAATTTAGCTTATAGCTCTAGGTTACGTGTTAGGACTGAGGTTTCCAGGGCGTCTGTGTAAGACACGACCTTTAGAACGGGGCCCAGTGGTGGGTGCTGGCTGCTGACTGAGAGCGAGGCTAGTTTTTTCCAGTCTCTGGCTCTGTGTCTTGTCCAATGATCTTCCGCTCTCGCATGTGTTCCTACCGTGGCATGTGGCCATCTGCCACGCTTTGATGTAACCATGCTTTGATGTAAGCATCCGCTCACCGGATGGCAAATGAAAGGATCGCTCTTTTGGACTTAGAACATCCAGGTACTCGTAAATTGTGTTTCTTCTCCCTATAAATCAGGCTAAAGATGTCTCTCTTGTAAGCATCAAGCTATATCATTGATTTTATGTACCATTTTTTATTTTAATTTCATATTCTTTAGTTTCCTAGGCAAAATTTTTAACTGTAATTTCTGTATTCTTTGATTTTTCACTTGTGCTTGAGCTGATTTGGCTTATTTTATTCTCTTTAAATTTTGTCCCTCCCTCCTTCTGCTCCTCTTTCTCTTCTCTTTTTCTCTGCCCTCTTCTTCTTATTATTCTTCCTCCTCCTCTTTCCTTCCCCTCCTTTTATCTTCTTCTTCTTTCTCTTTCCTTCTCTCTTATACTCCCCATTTCTCCCTTCCTCTGCGTCCCCATATATCCTTGGGATCAAACCTATGGAGCATTACACTAATGAGCTATACTCTTAGAAATTCTAGAGGTAGAAGCTTAGATTTTTTTTTCTTTTCTAATATATACATTTAACACTAACTTTTCTGTCTCAGCATAGATTTAGAGGTCCCACAAATTATAAAATGTTATTTTCCATTTTCATTCAGTTTAATGAATTTTAAAATTTGATCTCAATTTCCATGAACTACCTGTGTGTCTTCTTGTTTCATAATATCTGTCCATTTGCCTCTTATCTTCCATTGCTGGGCTGTGTTATCATCAAACATATGTATAAGTTTGACTTTCGTTGTTGAAATTCAGGATAATATCTAAACTGGTATATATTCTAATTCATACAGAAGAATATGCTTCCCTCTGTGATTGGGTAGTACAGTCTATATATGTCAGTTTGATCCTATTGGGTGGTGGTATTGGTGAGTTCTCTATTGCTGCTGATATTTTTGTGTAGTTATTCATACAATTTTTGATAGAAATATGTTGATTCTCCCAATATAATTGTACATTTGTCTATGTTCCTTGCATATATTAGTTTCTGCATCAGAGATTTTATAACTGTTTGATTTCACTAGTAGTCTTCATTATACTTTTTTTTTTTTTTGAGACAGGGTCTCGCTTTGTAGTTCAGGCTAGCCCTGAGCTCAGCCTCATACTCACATCACAGCAATCCTCCTGTCTCTGTCTCCCAAGTGCTGGGATTACAGGCATGAATGACCATGCCCGGCACTGTGGTATGTGGTACTGGTTGCTGCTGGGCATGAGTCTCCACGCCCAGTATGGTATGTGGTTACTGGGAATCAAACCCAGGCCTTGCAAGATAGGCGCCAGAACCATTGAGCTAAATTCCTGGCCTTCACTGTACTTTTTGAGTGGAGTAACATTTATCAGTATATGATGTTTCCCTCTATCTCTGGTAATTCTTTTTGCTCTAATATATGCTTTATGTGATATTCGTATAGAGATTTGCTTTTAAAATTTCTTTCTGTATAAATTTTTCTATCTTTTATGCAGTCGCTGTCTATATTTTTATATGTAGATGAGTTTAAAGTGACTCTTAATACAAAGCATATGATTGCATTATTTTTAAAATTTACCCTTCCAATATCTTTTAGTAGGTATACTTACACAAATTGTATTTAACAAAGTTATAATTACCTTAGAACTGAAGTCTTTCAGTTTTTTTCTGCTTTTAATTGATCTATTTTCATTATCCTAGTATGCTATTTGTTAATTTAAAATTCTTTTAGAATTTAAATATCTGTAATAACTTTAGCTATACATTTTATATGGTTTCCTTAGTGGTTGCTCTAGACATTGCATTATTAATACATAGCATATTATAATCTACTGGTGTTATTATCTTATTTTAAATGAAATGGAGAAATTTACCAACATTTACATGCATTTATTTTCCATCATTTATAGTTTTACTGCCTTAAGTATTTTCTGTTTATGCATTTAGAACCACATCAATGTTGTTATGATATTTGGCTCAGCTATTATACATAATTTAGAAAGTTTATTAAGTGAAAAAAAATTACTGCATTGTCCCAGTTTTTCCACATCACGATTTTCTTTCCTTCTCTATGTTCAATATTCCTTCTTTTACCATATTCTTGTATGTAGAGAACATTCCTTAGCCTTTCTTTTGAGGTAGTGACAATAAATTCCCTCAGTCCTCCTCTTTCTTTTTTTTTTCTTTTTTTTTTTTTTTGTTTGTTTTTTGTTTTGAGACAGGGTCTCTCTTTGTGGTTCAGGCTGGCACTCAGCTCAGCCTCAAACTCACATCAGAGCAATTCTCCTTCCTCTGCCTCCCGAGTGCTGGGATGACAGACGTGAGCCACCATGCCCGGCACTGTGGTATGTGGTACTGGTTGCTGCTGGGCGTGAGTCTCCACGCCCACTATGGTGTGTGGTGACCGGGGATCGAACCCGGGTCCTTGAGCTTGCAAGACAGACGCCGGAACTACTGAGCTAACTCCCCGGCCCAGTCCTCCTTCTTCTGAAAATGATTGATTTTCTTTTTTTCATCTCATAGAGATATTTCCATTGGATATAAAATTTTGGACTATTTTTTTGACGCTTCACAAATGTATCATGTTATTTTATTTTATTATAATTTTTCCTTTTTCAATGGAAGCCGCAATGAGGTCTGCGGATAAATCCTCCGCCATTTTGTTCCCATCCTATAGACAACCGATTAATTCTGTGTATCTCTGATTATAAGGTAATTCCTTGCTTTTTCCTTTCTCTTTCCTCCCTCAAATATTTTTTAATTGATTTCCAAACTCATACCTCTGATTCACGCCAAGAATTTGGTCTGCCTTAGTTCACTTTTTTTTTTAAGTTTTGTCTGTTTGTTTTTCAGACTTTTTAATTATTAAGCAATATTCCAGTTCCTTACTTCTATCTGCCACCCCCTCCATTCTGATTAGCCCATTCACTTTCTTAAAAAGTTGGATATTACTCAGTTGTAAAATTTTTACTTACTTCTTCATTTAACTTGTGCCTCTTTTCATTTTCTACTTCTTTGATACAATTATCTATTTTCTTGTATTTCAAGAACTCATAATTGCTTTTTGAAGCAGTTTATGATGATCACATTAACATCCTTATCACATAACTCTGACATCTTTAGCACATTCATTTTGGCGTCTGTTGATTTTTTAAATCAATGCAAGTTCTTTCAAATTTTTGGTATTTAAAGGATAGTTTTATGGAAACTTGTATTGTGAAAATCTCAATCTTTTTTGCATTCTTTATTTTAACTGGCTTCTCTGAACACCATTCTGGTGAAGGAAAAGTGGTTGTCATCCCTTTATTACAATCAGGGCAGGAATTCCAGGTTTTCTAGACTCCACTGATATTTGTGGAGGGCGTTTCTCATCCTTAATGGTGATAGTGTCTTTTCTAGGCTTCCAGTGATAGGTTCTTGGTTGGAAGGAACTAACGTTATTTCTTCATTCCTTGTAATCTCCACTAACCCTTGAAGCCTGGTCAAGCCTGGGGGAGCAACGTCCTTAGCACTGGAAAGTAACGAAAGTTTCAGGGAACCTGGACTTCCCTGCTGACAGACTGACACAGAGATCTTAACACACCTGCCAGAAGTAGTACCAAGAAAACTACTTAGACCCTGGAAATGTGCATCTGCACCTAGTTTCAAGGCAGCTCAAATTCTCTCGTTGCTTCTTCGTCTTCCCAGTGAATAACTGACTGTGAGCTTCATTAATATCAAGTGTCGTTGGAAGGCTTTTTTGCTTATGGGGTTCTTTCAATGTCAGCCTGGTAGTAGACGTGGGAGCATGGGTACAGTCTGATGGCACTGACAGTCCAAGCCCCATTGGGTGTTTTGTAGTCTGAATAAAATCAAGCTGTAGCTTCTCCTGTGTGTTTGACTGAAGTAGAGCAGTTATTGCTTAAACGTTGTCTTGGTAAAGTATTCTTTCTCTGGTATGGAGTTAGAAGGGTTATTTTTAACATAGCCCTTTTTGTTCGTGGCTCTTGGCATTTCTGCCTAACTCTTTTTGTCCCCTTAAGTCTGAAAATATATGAAGCCAATAGAAAGCCAAAGATACTTCTCACTGCACTTTTCTTTACTTTTTAAAATCTGTACCTACTGTGCTTTCTTGTTTTCCCTCCTCTTACATTTGTTTTAAAAATATGGAAATATAGGTTTATTACATGTTCTTGGGGCAGAATGCATTGCCCCACCTTAAATGATCTTTCCTATGTTTTAACACACATATCCATTTTCAGGGAAATATCCATTTTCTGTTAGAACTCTGATACAACTTATCAACTTATAATGACATCTGGTGTTCCATGCAGTTTGTTTTGAGGGAAAAGAAGTGCTAGGTTCCAATTGCCACCTATGATACATACCTAAGGCTGTTACTTGAAAGTCACAAATCCTCAATTTTTACATATGTGTTATTTGTGGTCTTGTCTTTATTGCTAAAGAAAGAACACCAAGTCAAAGAAACAAAATTGGGTATGAATTTAACTGTCTAGTACTAGGAGGGATTTTTTGTTTGTTTCTTTGACTACTATGCACTTGTGAATGGGAGTGGGGGAGGATAGTCTTGGTGGCCCAGACAGAGAAGAGTTTGAGTCACAAAGAGACTGGGAATTCTGCTCCATTACAAAGAGTGATTTTTTTCTTGCTTAGTATTTAAAGTACAAAATGAAAATTTGTTTCTCCTCTTGTGCTATATATTCTTCAAAGTAGAGACATAGTGAGTATATATATATATGTATAGAGAGAGAGAGGGAGAGAGAGAGATGATCACATAGGTGAATTTCTCATAAAAAGACATACCTAGAAGTTTTGAAAGTATTCTCCACATATGCTTCTACAGTGGCCTGTATAGAATCCATTTCAAAAGTACTTAATCAAAGAGTGAAAACAATGTATTTTTTGAAAGAAACATCTACAAAATAATTTGTTTTTCTTGTAAAAGATTAAAGTCAGTAAAAAAGCCACTCTGTTACATTTCTCAGACATACACTGGCTTTGTCCATGGATAAAGTAAACACAACAGATGTGAATCTACTTAATTAAAATGGATGAATTAATGTCATCTTCTAGAGGAATACACAGTGTCTCTATCTTTCTATTATATTTTAAGGTTTAATTGTGACTGGACTCCAGGGAACATTTTCCTTCCTTGGGCACTGAGAAGCAATCTTACTTTTATAATATTTTTATTATAAGAGAGAGTTTTCTGAAATCATGTTTCAGAATTACCAGTTAATAAAGGTCAGTCATCCAGAATTTGATTGGTTCAACCTGATTTCATAAGGTGTGATATGATAATATAGGAAAAGAAGAAAGCCCATGTTATTAAGATCAGCAATTTGAAAGCCAAGAATCATTTTGGGATAATAGCATGCAAAATTCTTCAAGCTATTGAAGTGTACAGAAGATGTTAAAATAAACTATGGTGCTCTAAATGGAGAGCTCGCCCTATGCAAAGAAGATGAATTTATGCTAATTGTTCATTTAGAGTGGATAAAATTGCTTCTACTTCAGAAATCACTGACCTCATCAGGGATTTGTGAAGTTGGAAGCTGAAAAAAGCAACTTGTCTTCTTTTCCAAGAGTAGAAAATAATAAGTAAAACAAATCAGTGATACAATGTGGAAGAATCAGTGGCTTCCATAGCTATATTCTAATAAATACCAGAAACATCTGAAAAAGAAAACTCTGTAAGTTACAGCAGTTATAATCATCAATGGTTTTCACATATTATGGAGGCAGTTTCAATTTCAGTATGTGCAATTTTGTTAAAAATGTAGATTGTCAGTCGGAAACAGCCAAATTAAAACCAGTGTTGCCACAGATGAACTAAACAGAGGAGTTTAAATTCTGCAGGAACGTGGTCAAAACATGAAAATATTTTGTATCAAAATCTCTACAGATGTTTCTGGTATTTATTAGAATATAGCTATGGAAGCCACTGATTCTTCCACATTGTATCACTGATTTGTTTTACTTATTATTTTCTACTCTTGTATCAAAATAGAGAAATTGCGTCCTAAATAACTTCAATTATTTTTAATATTATTGTGGAAGAGGAATAACATGCTTTTCTGGAAACATCTAGAGGAAAATGAACATGTAAGTTCTATTTGAGTAAGAAAAACATTATAAGCATGTATTTGTTTGCAACTGTCATGAAGACAAAATGCTGAGCAGCTGTCACACAAGTGAGCCATAAGGCCCTTGGTAACTGGAAGATCTACATATGCATGTATTCACTAGTGTCCTCAGGAGATGCTCTAAATGCACTGCTCATATCGTGCCATCAGCATGCCTTAAGGATGAAGACATTGATGTATACTTTGTGTAAGAGACTAACATAATACTTAATCTGTTCTTCATCCACTGCACACATGAGAACATTGATCTTCAGGGTCAGCAAGAAAGACTCCTTTTTACATGATAATATTTACTTGCTTTTCATCACAAGCCTTTAAGTAAAACAAAAACAGACGTAAACCTATACACAATGTCTTATGAACTTGTTTTTTTTTGTCTTATGAACTTTTAACAACAACATGACGTGAAATTTACACTGATTGAGAAACCTCAAAAGCCCCTTCTCTGACAGTGTCCAAAGATGAACCGTATTCTTATCTGGCAAAGGGCCTGGGATTTGATATCTCTTCTCACTGTTCAGTGACCTCTCACATGAAGTCAGCACCAGTGGCGTGAACTGATACAGACGGCGTTGTATAAGAATATACACTTCAGAAATGCTGCTTTACAACCTAGTTTTAGGTGTGTATATCAATACAAGGTAACTAGGACATAGCACATTTCCATATGCACCAAAGTGAATTTGTTTTGCAGTGTTTTCTTATTCACATTTGTTGAGGGAATTAAATTCCACCACTGAGGATATAGATGCTCATTGTAATAAATACTCCACTCCCAGCTCCATAATCTGCATTCCTGTGTTCTACTAGTGAAAATAGGATTCAAAGTTAGCCTGATCACGTACAATATGTATTTAGCTATATGAAGGGAGAGACAGAAAGAAAAAAGGAGGAAGAACACATGGAAAGAAGGAAAGAAAAAGGGAAAGGAAGGAAGTAAAGGGATAGGCAGTAAGAAAAATAGCTGTACATCTGAAAAATTATACGTTTTAAAAATTAGAAAATATTGCTGATGAATATTATTACCTCACTCTATTAATTGCTTTTCTCATTGATGATACAAAATACTCCACACTCAAAGTTAAGGATGAAAGATTTATCTCTCCTCACAGTTTCAGAAGTTTCAACCCTTAGTCAGCTGACACTAAGGCAGGTGACATGGAAGAGGAGTATTGCAGAGAAGAAGTTCCAGAAATGGCAGGCCAAAATGTAGCAAGCAACAACAGAAAACCACCTGTTCAATGAACCCACTCAGGCTGCACACTTTTGACAAGGTCTCATCCACATGCAGAGTGATACTAAGCCAATCAGTGAACTTGGTACGACACATCCTTAATTTTAGTATCACACACTTACACCCCACCAGTTCTAAAATTCCCCACATGAGTTGTTAAGCTTTGGGGGAAACGTCATGAAAATCACAGTGTTAGCATGTGTGAGAAAGTGAAATATTAAAAATGTAACTTTATAAAAGTGTACTGTATACATTATGCTCTAATACTTCTAGATATTTGTGTAACTTGAATATGGAAGAAAATAAAGAAAGAACATTGTATAATCTAAAAATACAATAATGCAATATTTTATTAAGCGATTATACTGACTAAGTAATGTTGTACAGTATGATTGCAACAAAGCAGTACCTCTCAGAAGGTAGTCTGCAATCTCAGGGGAAACTTGTTAGAAAAATGTATAAAACCACTTTTTCATTATTCCTTCATCTATTGATAGCCATATGCATGGCTTCTAAGATTTAGCTATTATATATTGCACTGGAATGCTTACATCACTGTGGCATGATGTTTTTAATTCTTTCAGGAAGATACCTATAAAGAGAGTATTTGGGTCAAATAACACCTCTTCTTTTAGTTTTTTGAAGAATTTCCATAGTAAAGGAGCAATTTTTACACCTTCCCACAGTGGTGAAGTTTCTTTTCTACACAGCCTTGCCAGTGTTTGGCACTGGTTGATTTCTTGATGATGATCATTTCTTTCTGGAGAGAGATGGAATCTCCATGGTTCATTTGCATCTCTTGAGTGACTGCTGATGATGAATATTTCTTCATATATTTACTTGTAGCTTGTACTTCATCTGAGGAGTGTGTATTCATGCCAGATGTTCACTTTTGGATTAGGTCTCTAGACTCAAGGGACCCTGTTTTCCTTCCTTCTTTATTTATGCAAGTTATTATTTCATCTGTCTGATGGATAGCTGGTAAATTTTTTTTTTCTCATTCTGTCAGTGGACTCCTCATCCTCTTGGTTGTTTGTTGAGTGAGAAAGAGAACAACAAAAAGAAGGCAAGGAAAGGAGACAAGGATTATATTATGTAAAAGTTAAAATTACCATTAATAAATGTGATCATTATGGACGACAAATGGGAACAAATAAAACAATAAGGGTAGAAAAATGCAAAATCTTAGATTTCTTTCCTAAAATTATTACCTAAGAAGTTGTGGAGGAACTTTTAGGAATGTATTTTGGGAATATGTGTTTGAACAAGCCCTCTAGGCCTGTGCTATGTTTATTCTGTTTTTTAAAGAACTATATTTGCTGACTTCTTAAAACAAGATGTATACATGATACACAGAAGATTTGTATTTTTGTAAGAACAAGAAGACAAAATTATATAAAGGCTGATTGAAGAGATTTGTTTGCAAATCTATTGTCCATGCTCTTTAAATTCTAGGTAAAACTGAATTATGATAAATGGATGGAAGGAAGATAAAGCTAGTTTGTGACCGATAATGGCCCCGCAATCTTCCCAACACAGAAAGACATGCCAGGAATGCCTGTGTTGCTTAAGTATGAGTTGGAATCTGCTCAGTGTGGACTCAGGTTCTGCAAAATTGCACTTACATCACTATATTTTCATCTGATGCCTAAAACTGTAAGTTTGTAGCCATATTGCATGGCTAATAGTGCTTAAAATGCAACTCAGTGCAGAAAAGGTGCTATTTTAGGTTATAAGTCCTTCACTGTTAGAAAATAAGGACTGCATGTATATTTAAAATCACTCTTTTTACATTGACAAGCTTTATATGAACAATATGTATGAAGATTGAATTGGTACTAAGAAATAATATATTTGAAAATACTACTCCTAAAAGACACACTGATGAACTGGCAAGGCATCTGAACATATTAATCAGGATCTGTTTTTCATATGTACAACACAGGGAAAAGATCTTTTTTTCTTTATTTCCTTTAATTCATTCTACTTTAATTTATTCCAAATTAATGAGTTATTTGGGAAATAAAAAATTCTAATGTACATTTTCTAGTCTATCAATAATTGCAGAAAAGTAGGGAAAATTAACTCACACTTGCAACTGTTTTTATGTTACCGTATTACTCTGAATTATTATTTTAATAGAAAGTTCAATTGGCAATTAGAGAATTATATTCTGTGAACTTGGTGCATCATTTTCCCTCTCTAAGCTTTATTGTACTGTTTAAAACATAAGGGGATAAAACTATATCTTTGGTTTCTCCATGTGATTAGGGAACCCTCGATAATTGTTCATTAGAAGCCACAGTGGGGAAGAAAACAGGGGCTAAACAGGGTTCTCTACCCAAACATTAACTCAATTTAATAAGAGCTAAAATGATTTTAATGACTCCCCCATTGTCATTTCTTTTTCTGCTCTTTCTTCTGCACATTACAAACTGTGCATTCGAATGGCACTATGCAAAACTAGATTTATACTTGATAATTAGGATACTTGATGGCTTTCGTTTCATGCCTTGGAAATCACAGGAGGCTATTTCTTCCTAAATGGAACATGGAGATGGTGTGTTGGGTTGATATACAGACACTCCAACAAAATTGGCTTTCTGCAGAAATTGCAAGGAAAAATTAGCCCCAAATTTTAAGTTTTCCCACAAAGAAGAGACATATCTTTTTGAAAAATCCAATATCAATGAACAATGTGATAAAATGTTCTTGTTGAGGTTTTTCAAAGCACATTGTATCATAAAAAGTAGAGAGATAATTTTTAGATTTTTTAGTGTAAAAAATTAAATTTATAATGACTATATATACATTCATCTAACAGATTCTATGATTCCAATTTTACTACATTTGTACTAACTGCTAACACATATATCTATTTAGGTATGGCTTTATTCATCCATCAGTCTATCTTCTTTTTATCTATAAGGATAGAATTCAGTGCAAATTTTAAATACTTTAATATTAAATAGTTTAATACATTACTAGCTGGTGTGAGGTGTTTATGCTAGCATTTCATGTAAAATTTATAAAACTGAAAATTTAAAACTTTAAAATTTAAGTGCTAAACTTTATACACCTGTATCAAATTATAGTGTTTCCCTCATTCAAAACAATTCCCTTAACATTTTTTCCTAAACCTGATAAACAAAGGCAAGTCCACTATAGATTTGATTCAGCTATTCTAGAATTTCATGTAAATAGAACCAGATCTTACATGGCTTTCTCCTAGTTCACTTTTATTCACCACAAAAGTTGGCAATTTTATCCACACATTCGTGCAAATCAACAATGTACTCAGTTACTGACAACGTCTCACTGTACAGATGCAATTTAGAAAAGAAAACATTTTTGATGGATATTTGAGCAGTTTTTAAGCTAGTGCTGATATGTATATAATTCATAAAGCTATTACATACACCTATATAAAACTTTTTTATACCAGTACTTTAACTTCTCTTAAATGATTAACTCAGAGTAGAAATACTGTTACTGAGTGAGATGCAAGCTTAATATTAAGAAATAACCAGAAATTTTCCAAAGGGCCTGGAAGATTTCTTTTCTTTCTTTCTTTCTTTTTTTTTTTTAACAGGGTCTCACTTTGTGGTTCAGGCTGGCCCTGAGTTCAGCCTCAAACTCACATCACAGCAATTCTGCTGCCTCTGCCACCTAAGTGCTGGGATTACAGGCATGAACCACCATGCCCGGCAGGGTCTGGAAGATTTCTGTTTCTACCAATGAGGTGTGTAAACTCTAAGCATCATAAATTCTTGCTGAATTTTGTTAGTGGTCTCTCTTCTTTAATTTTAATCACCTTAATTAGTGTACAGTGATACATAATTAAGATTTTAATTTACAATTATCTGATAAGTAACAATATTATTTTTAAATAAACTATTATTTAATAGTTTGAGTACGATCTTTTTTATGTGTCTGAATAAATGTTTGATCATTTATTTACTCAATTGTCTTTGAATTATTGCAATAAATTTATTCATACAGTTGAGACGTCAGGCCTTATCTCTTGGCAAATACACAGATTGTAGCTATTTCTCATAATATAAATTTCATCTATTTATATTCTTAATGTTTGTTTTTATTTTCTTTTTTTGAGACGGGGTCTCGCTTTTGTGGTGGTATGTGGTACTGGTTGCTGCTGGGTATGTGTCTCCATGCCCAGTATGGTATGTGGTGACCGGGGATCAAACCTGGATCCTTGCACTTGCAAGACAGGCGCCGGAACAACTGAGCTAACTCCCTGGCCCCTCGTAATGGTAATTTTAATGAAGAAAAAATATTTCATGATAAATGTCCATTTATCTTTTTAAAATCTTACATTCTTCCTCTGTACCTACAATCTATTGATATATTCTTCTGTGTTTTATTTCGAAGCTTCATGGTTCTCATTTTTATGTTGGAGTTTACCTTCCACTTGAAATCAGGTTAATATATGAACTGAGCCTAGTCCTGAGGTCTGTATTTCAGTTTTCTGTTGCTGGAACACAATACCTAATTCTTAGAATTCAGAGAGAGAAAGAAGTACAAGTCAATTTGTGGTTTCAAAGATGTTCAGTCTAGAGTTGATGGGTTGCCAGGCAGAGTCATGGTGAAAATATGTGGTCAAGAAAAACGCTTAGTTCATGATTTCTTGGCAGCAGAGAAGGGAAGCAATGCTGGAGAGGAAGGTGTAGGAGCAGGTTTAGTACCAAAACACTTTCATGACCCAGGCAACTACAGTCAAGCTTAAGTAATCATTATAATATTCTCCTTCATGCAGCACAATTTGTGGACAGGATTTAATTTTTACCCAGGATATTTATTTAGTGTTCTTTATGAAAATTTAATACCAGTATAAGATTCAGACTATTACTGGACTTATTCTACTCTATTGCAAATTAGATTCTTAAGTTAATATCACATTTACAAGATTAGAGTTTTTTAATAGTAAATCTGGAAGCTTTTTCTCTATTTTTGTACTTGTTGATTTATTTCATGCCCTATTTCATGTTCCATTTTGGTTATCAACACTTTGCTTTTGTACCTGCCAATGCTTTGGAAACCATTTTAAAAAGCATTATCCAAGTTTGATAATCACCTAATTTAACTACTTGAACTATCTAGAGGAGGGTTCTGAATACTGATGTGTGGCCCATGAAGGCCCAATAGGGGGATTTTTTGGCTAAGGAATTAATTGCCTTGCTAAGAAACTGTACTTGTTCTTGACAAAATATGGAAGATAATTTCATCCTTTCACATGATTAGAATTAAGATAAAACCACAACCTGTATTATTGCCTAGATTTTATAGGATATTAAAAGAAAAATTGTTTCTAGATGAATGAAAAAGGAAAATAAAAGTTTTAGATCTTTTTGGATATGACATCATTCTAACTGTACTGGTAAATTCAGTGCTAAATCTAGTGCTAATGAAACAGAAGACAATCTGTGCTTTTAAAGTCTGAAATTTAGAAGTGAGAGACTGTATTATTAATCTACTATGTTTAAGAATAATACAATTCAAAGTTAAAAGGTTGAAAACAAATACACATAGTTAAACACTCCCAATTTTTGGCTTTGAGACACATAAGCAAGTCTGTTTACACTGTTGGTTTAAGGGTACCAAGAGAGTACCCAGAGCATAAAAGAAATATTTCCCTTTAAAGCATGCTAAGTATTTCCCAAATTTTTGAATCAGATATTGAAAATCAACTGATGCTAGAATTGTATTTTGTGTTTAGAATTCTTCTATATGTTTGTGAATATGTTCATGCAAACATATGTAATTTTCAGCTACGCAATCAAATATAGTTGTATCTGAGATGTGAATTTCATTTCTTGAAATACAATACTAGTAGTTCTTTCTGACCTAAGACACTTTGAGTTAAATTCCAGAAAAACTCAATTTCTTGAGTATATTTCATATAATTCTAGTAACTGATGTCACACACAAACACGGTACTACACTAAATGGCAATTGTCTTTGATAAACACCATATGTTTTATTTGCCACTTGAATATTTGCAGTGTTCAGGAATATGTAAAGACAACTGAGAAAACTTGCATCTGAGAATATAGTTCACAGTTGGTTCTCTTTTCTTCTTTCATTCCTTCCTTTCTTTCCTTGTCTGTACCCTCCCCATCTTCCCTCTACCTCATGCATTCTTTTTCTCTTCCTCCACTTGTTTCTCCTCTCCTGTCCCTCTTCCTTACAGTCTTTTGCTCCCATTGTATCTACTAACATAGAACTAACTACATGACACTATGTAGGAGAATAAATAAAATATCAAAATAAATAAGATGAATCAAGGTTTATCATTTTCTTCCTCTCATGTTCAAGACTCTTATGCCCAAAGCTAGGTAAACACTGCATAAGATTAGTTGATTCTTACATAGACTCAAGGTAACAGCATTCGAACAAACATATTTCTGACACTCCTGAAGGAGTCAAGAAATAATTTTAGTACTTAGTAAAACTGCTCAGAAAAGGCAAATAGGTGTTGGCGTTAGTCTGGGGTTGCAGAAGGAAACAGAGGAACTCAGGGATGAGTTTCAAGAGAAACCAACAAGTGGAACAGCTCGGTAGGAGTGAACCCCAAGCCATCCTTCACCAACTCTTTTTATTATGCCAAAGTACACAGATAGAAACAATTGGAGTTCTACTAAGTTCAGCTGTCTCCCATCCTCCATGGTACTTCTTAGGTCAGGTGTTCCCATTTCTACCTGCAGCATGCCAACACACCTGCATGCTCTCTTCTCAGTCTCTCCAAGAAGACCAATCTGATCCCTACAAATAGGGAATTCCTTTTCTGGAGCAAAATCAATGTTCTGGAAAACCATCTTCCTTCATCTCTGGGAATGGTAATTACTCTTAGACCAAGACAAATGTCCTTATTCTCTTTATTAGAAACAAATCACAACCAATATCTTCCTGTTTTTTCAGAACTTCCATGAACTTCCCTAGACCACAGGCGGGCTCTAGACTTCCCTCACCCTATCACCCTCTGCCACTTTTGCTGGTCTACTGCTTTCTACTCTTATCCTGTAAATATGTCCTAACTTCTTCTATCACTGACATTTTTTTTTCTTTAGGTTTTTTGAGACAGGGTCTCGCTTTGTGGTTCAGGCTGGCCCTGAGCTCAGCCTCCAACTCACATCACAGCACTCCTCCTGCCTCTGCCTCCCAAGTGCTGGGATTACAGGCGTGAGCCACCACGCCCGGCACTGTGGTATGTGGTACTGGTTGCTGCTGGGTGTGGGTCTCCACACCCAGTATTGTTATGTGGTTACCGGGGAATCAAACCCGGGTCCTTGCACTTGTGAGACAGGCGCCGGAACCACTGAGCTAACTCCCCGACCCTTACTGTAGGTCTTTCAACTGGTTCAGTGGTAAAGAGGTTGAAGTTGAGGCAATACAAATACCAGAAATTAGGCAGTTTAAATAACAAGTGTTTTTTTTTTTTTTTTTTGCACTGTTAGGATGTCAGTGACTTCAACACCAAGGTGTCAGCACATCTAGTATCTGACAAAGTCCAGCTTTAGGCTCCAGACACCTGTTTTTACTGTGTTCTCATAGAGGAGAAGACTAGAGATTCAGTCTGAGGTCTCCTTTTCTTATTAACTTATATGTATATGTGTCATTTAATTTTTATTTATTTTGAAGTCCTGGAAATTGAACATAGGGTCTTCACACTAAGCTACAGCTGGGGTCTCTTCATAAGGGCATTAGCCCATTCCTACTCATGAAAGATTAATCACCTGCTACAATGCCCATCTCCTAATGTCATATTGTGGGGTAAGATTATAACATATGAACTAGAAGTCTAAACATTCAGTACATAACAGTGAGAAGTCAAATGTATGGACATAAAGTATGTATGTCCATATTTTAAGAGGCAGCATACCACAATTTGTTTGTTTTTGTTTATTTGTTGGATGACAGTAGGCTCTTCACCAGTTAGAACTGAACTGCATCCTCATCCATTTTTGTTTTTGGTGTTTGTTTTGTTGTTAATTTTGAAGTAGGGCCTGTCTCAACAGATAGCTCAGAACAATCTTCCTGCCACAACTTCCTGAGTGTCTGATGTGGACCTCATTTCTAAAGCCACTGTTCTTGAATCAAAGACAGAACAATGCCTATTATTAGAACAGATAATCACTGGTTTCTTATGAAGACTGTACTCTCTCTGAAGACTGTTCCAACTTCATCTTTGAAATGAGAGAAAAGTGAATATCAAGATTTATTTTCCTGATAAAGAATACAAATGCTACTGGAATATAATAAGTATAATCTAATTATTAATTATCGTCATTTTTTACTAATCTGTTGTCAGAATATAGGGAGACTTTATTATCTCATTTTCTATACAAAGATATTCATGAGCTTAAAAAAATCTTTAAATATTGAAAATTCATAATGAAATGAGAGTGATCTTTGTGTAATGTGGAAAAGATCTAGTATTCATGGACACTCACTGACCTCTAGATTCTATGCTCTTTCTTTCCACTTCTAAGCTAGATGATATAAATAATTCAAAATAATCAATAAGCAACATTAAATTTAATGTTAATACAGCTCTTAATTTTTTCTAGTCTTGAATCGTCCTTTGAATATGTTCTTGTCAAACTGTTTTCCACAATAGTACATGTTAAAAAAAATACATACATTTATCATTTAAGATTCTACTAAATTGTGACCTTCACTATTTTCATAAAATTAACCTTTGGATAGTAAATTACAGAGACATCTGGAAGCCTGAAAGAGTAATATTATGTGAAAAGTAGGAATTATCTAGTATACAGCATATCTTGGAAGAACTAAAATTGCTTAAAGCTATATATTTAATTATGCATGACCCGAATACTTTTGGAACAAATTTAATGTGTTCAAATAAGCAGTGTTTCAAAGGATACTTTGAAATAGAAATGTAAACTGACAACCCCTTTTGTGACTTATTTTCTCACTCAATAGAACTTTACTTCTAAAAAGGAATATGAAAAAGATCCACTTAGTAGGTCACTGTTATTAGAAAGAAAATGCAAATGAACAACTAAACCTCACTACACAAATCAAGCTGCCTTCTCTCCAGGGCATTCTTCAGTGCCTGGTTTAATATTTTCCTAACATTTTAAGAGTTTTTCCAATTAAATATTAATACTTTTCTCAAAGAGAGAGAGAGAGAGATTTATTATCCTGAAGAGTTGGTGGAAGGGAGAGGTAGTGATCTGCCCTAGCAGTCAGAATGAGGAACTGAAGAGGAAGGTTCATTAAGGAAAACGTGCTGAGCCTACTTCCTCTTCTAAGCCAGAGCCACAAAGCGTAGCAGCTGAGATTTAAATAGGTGGTGGAATTCACTGGGGTCTAATATGGCTTCCAAATGCCTGATCTGTGGGACAAGGAATTCCCCAGTTAGAACATCAGCGCATAGGAAGGTCACAGATACCTCGAACATCCCTAAGTTCTGCGTAGATTGGAAGGCAAAGAAAAATCCTCCAGACCTCTCCTCCAGGGTGCCATGCATTTCAACCCCACAGTTGCAGACAGTCGTGGGCGCGAGCAGCCTTAGGCCTTACCGACAACTCCCACTACACTCAATTCAGTGGTCCACCCCTCCAATGCTTATGGCAAGGCCGCAGTGAGTTTTTGAAGCGGCAGAGAAGACTCCTGATGGACAACAGGTCTCAGATAATTCCCTTTTGGGGTATGTGGCATCCGCTGAAATAGACTCCAGTACCACGCGGTCATTCCCTCTTCCTGACATTATTTTGCATTAATTTCACAGTCTATGTGAGGCAAAACCTGGTCACATTTCCTGATTCAAGACATCTCTGAGAATCCATTCTAGATTTAGAGTGTCCTGGATTTTTTTTTTTTTAAAGAAAGAAAATGTTTATAGTCTTTGGATGCTATGGACAATGTCTGCAGGTTTCTGAATAATGACTTCTCTTCTGCCATGTCCTTCTCTTTCAGTCTAATTTAACTGACTTCCCAGCTGGAAAGCGGAGTCTTTCATTAACTTCATGAGTGACAAGTCATACTTGTATGTGAAATGCTTTCAGTTTTACACTGTCTTCTGCTCAACCCTGTTTATTTACTTCCTTAAGTGTTCCCCAATAAAATATGTGCACTAAAGTATGAGAGCCAACTTCTCGAAAAACTCAATGTGTAGTATATATCATTAATAGTGCTTACATCTCTGATTTTTGGAAGCCGCTCAGATGTAAACATTCTTTGCCAGTCTTGTCTGAATGGTCACAGCAGGACTTTCTTCAGTAGAACTCACTATGGGTTCATAAGTCCCTCTTGACCAAGTTACTTTGTAGCCAGGGTTCATTTCAAGATAGAAATGGTTACCTTTCAGGAAAAGGAAAAAAACAAAAAAAAAAACGTGCCTTCAAGTATCTGTAGCTCAGAAGTTTTCATTTTAATTGCTTGAGTCCTCATTTGCTTTTTCAGAATGAAGAAGTACCTTTCTGTTGTTCCCCTGAAGACACTGCAGCTCTCTTTCTCAGTTAGAGTCATAACTTAGAGCTTCCAAAATTGCTGAGACAGAGAAGGAAAAGAAATACAGAAGACAAGCTTCCCCAGAAAAGCTTTTGTTCTACAATGACTCATATTACTTCCGGTTGCACTTCATGCATGAAAACAAGTCACGTGGTCCTAACTCAGCCCCTGAAGAAAGTAGGAAATACACCTAGATAAATAGTGAGTTATGGACAAGTATGAGACCCCTTACCTGCCTCATTCAGCAGCTACAAAATCCTCTCCAGGAACACTTACCAAGGTGAGTTTCCACCTCTTTCTACTACTCAGTCCCACACTTAAAAATCTACCATAAGTATCATCTCCCTATTGGTAAAATTGTCTTAATTTTTAAAATTTTCTATACTATATACAAATAAAATTGCATTTATTTATTATATGTATAAACACAATAACTCTGTAAACTTCAGTATCTCAGTCATCAGGTAAAGCATAAAACCTTTACATCAACAAGTATGCTGGCTCATACACAAAAAGATCTGCATAAAATCAGTCTTAATGGCTTTAGTTAGAATTGTTATACATTTTGTCTAGGGGCATATTTTTTGATCTATTATTTTCAATATTCCTTCTTCAGTAAAGATAGGAGAGGTCAACCATTGACAAATAGCATATAATTAGACTCAAGATAAGATTTAGAAAAATAGTAACTTTGAAACATATGTATCAAATTTGATAGCTCTTCTTCCATATGGGATGATATTTGGCTGTAAAGGATGTTGTCAGTTTCCAAAAGACCCACTTGGTGTAGTAAGAAGGAATTTTCCAAGCATGTCCTGGGAGACAGTTTCCTCTGACCAACAGATGTCCTGACACAAGTTCTGTCCCCTTCATGGACACTTTGACTTAGGTAAAGTTTCTTGAATTTAAGGTATTCATTTTCTCCTTTATGAATATAACGTGAGAAATAATCATGGTGAAAGGCATATCCTAACAACATCGAGGCAAGTTTCCAGACCACATCTTCTCTCTCCTTTCTATCTTTCTCCAATCTAATTTTATTGACCTGAAGGAAAGCAGAGTCTCTCATTAAGTTCCTGATGTTCAAGTCATAGCTACAGTACTTAGTGTGTCTGTTAATGTTCACATGGGGCTGCTCCAAAAGCACTGCTGCAGCTCTTTCTTCAAATTTCAAGTAAATAATAAAAAAGAGCTTTACTGTCAAAATGTTTCTAAGTTTCCTTTGGAATCCTATCCTCTTGGATTCTCCAAAATTATAGCATGATTTTTTCCCCATTATGTAAGAGGAAATTTTGATAGGATATTTCTGGGAGGGTTTATTCTCCTTCCCTATTTATAATACCCATATGTCTTGGTTTAATTCTAGATCAAATTGTTTCCCCAAATCCTCATTCTCTCCCAAGTGTTGTTTTGTTGTTTGTTTGTTTGTTTTGTTTTGTTTTTTGTTTTTTGTTTTCTGTGTTTGGTAAGTTAGGTTGCTATGTGCATGAATGGATTCATTCACTTGTGATTTTCATGGCTGAGTGTTCTGCTGGAAAGTAGGGCCTTGGTAGAGGCCAGCCATTGGGACTGTACCTGGAAGGGTGTATCTCTTGCCCGCCATCCCTCTTGTTCTCTGCTTCTTGGCCACCATGGTTTGAACAGCTTTCCTTCACTCATCCTTTCCTCCACCCTAATTTTGTTTTAGAGCCCACTGTCCATGGACTGGATTCACTGAAACTGAATCAAAATAAGCCTCCTCTCTTTTAACCTGTGGATGTTGTGAATTGTGCCTCAGAGTTCATCCTTCTTTATATTTCCTCTGAAATAACATCTAAATAATTTTGGATTTTATGCTTATTTGCTTGCTTTTGTTCAATATGAACTATGATTGATTTCAAACTTCAGTTTTAGGAGACATTCATCATAGTTTTCAAGTTATAGTCCTGGAATAGATACTGTATAAATGATTAATTAATGATAGTTGATTTGGAATTCCCAAGAGTCTGCTTACTCAAGAATTTTAATTAAATGGAGTTAACTGAGTGAATGATCTAATGAGCACAATGTCTTTAGAAGGACCTGGCATATCTTCAGAAGGACCTGCCAACGGATCTCAGAGGTTCATTTGAGTTCTGATGTGTCAAGGTGAGTATACTCACTGTGGAACCAAGTAGTCATTCAGATCAGCAGCTCTTTGTACTGTTTTCTCCCCTATATTTTCTTGCTTTTTGTTTGTATTCTGTTCTGTTTTTTGGCTTGTATAATTTGTGTGAAAAACCAAGAAGATAAAGCTGCTTGGTTCCAGGACATCTTGTGTCCTCTGATCGTCCTGGCCACAGTGTTGTCATCTGTTCTAGAATCAGTTTCCTGTTCCATCAGCATCTCTCATTTCTGGTAGAAAAAACCCAACTTATTGTTTATCTTTGTACTTATTTTTCAAAGGTCTACTGAAAATACACCCACTGGACACGTTACTATTGTTTTAAATTTAACTGATATAAAAATAAGCAATCACTCTTACCATTAGTCAATTCTCATTTCAAGGTGTAATATTAATATTCAGTGATATTATCCAAACTAGAAATATGTAATGTTGAGTCTCCTTCTGACTTCTTCTCCTTTAGCCTATACATAACTCACTACAAGACTATTTATCTGACTTGCTAAATATCTTCTAATGATTCTGTTTCTCTCCAGGCTAAGAAGCGGTTTCTTGGCCCACCTCACTGCAACCTGGTACCTACAGCCTTTTGCAATGATGTGTCTGATTAATGGGTTACATATGAGTCACTCCACCTCATCCACAGAGTGCACTACTTTCAGCTTCAATTTCTGTTGGTTTTCTTTAGGAACTTCCTATTGTCTTTAGAATGTCTAACCTTCTTAATATGATTTACGTCATCTTCTTTGTTGCTTAATTAGTTTACTTTGCAAGCCACTTTATGTTTTCTAGCCCACTGATTTTCCAGCCGTGAAACACTTGTTTGCTAAAACATTCTGTTATTTTGTTTTATCACACTGTCCAATTTTCTGCCTACAGTTAAGTGGGGATTTAACTGTAAAATGGCAGACTTTGTGGGTATCGTACTCACAACTAAATTCCCACAAATGAACATAGTATTTAGCACAAACTATGCGTACAGAGTTCCCACAGAAGGAATGAATGTCACACGTACATTCTGTATGTGGTCTCATGGCAGTTGCTCAGTTACATATTGACTAGTGTCAGAAACTCATGAGTCTCATGGTCAAACACACTGTGGCATAAGTATGAAAATATGGTCTATCTTTGCCTTTATATAAATACTGGTTCAGTCCCTTATGAATTTACTGACCTTACACACATCATTTCATTTCTTTCCTCATCCAAAACCATAAGTTTACAAATTTAACTCACTGAATTTTTCTAAGAATCAAATTAAGAAAATATATGCAAAGAGATTTCCCTAGTGGCAGAGGAAGGGTAAACAACTGACTTTATAAGCATTTTGTATTACTTTTGGATGATAGTTGACCACAATCTCTACCATGTTGGCAGGAGAGAGACTTACTCCATTTCACTCAAAACTGCTTACACAATTTGAAGTAATTTTCCTTTTGGTTCCCATTGCCTTGATCATTTATAGGAACTATTCAATTGCAATTTCCAGTCAATGCACCTTATCTCAGTGCTTTTAAAATTCCATTGAGCTTAAATTTGTTTAGGCTTTGAGAGAGAAAGTGATACTCTAGTGCTGGCTACAGCACTTGACATGTGGCATGCCTGCTTCATCAGGCACAGACACCATTAACTTGCTGAAGGGGTGAAATCCAAAAAAGTTTATGCTCAAGGTTCTTCAGACTAACATATTTTTCAAGCTCTTCTGAGATTTTCACAATGAGGAATCAATTTAGGAAAATATTATTTGCAGTAAACTCCATGTTTAAAAAATTGTGAATGCTACTAGCAGCTTTGTTTCTGTGAGAGGAATCATTAAAAAACAATCTTCCTAGCTCCTTAAAATACATAAGGTCTAAAGTTTGAGTTTACTTATAAGATTTCTGCCATTTTTCTTATCATCATCTGAGTTCAATGTAATTAATTCTTACCTAGAAATCTAGTTTATCCACCTAACTCAACTTCCTGTATTTCTTTACTAGGCCTCAATCCATTTAGCCTATTGATTGTCTATGCAAATGCAGCATGTAGAGTCTGCAGTCTCTCCTAAACAGCATTTGTTATCTTCCAACTGACCTTTAGTTAAATCCTCAAGTCTTTCCCATGGCTTACTAATCTTTTAATTATGTGTTAATGCTGCTATGACTTCAGTTTTCCCAACCCTATCCTCTGCATATTGTAGGTTCAATAGCACACATGACATCATTTATTGATCTCAAAAGCTCCATTTTAGTGTTTTCCAATATGTATCTTTTTTTTTTTTTTTTTTTTTTTTTAGGTTTTTTTAAGACAGGCTGGCCCTGAGCTCAGCTTCAAACTCACATCACAACAATCCTCCTGCCTCTGCCTCCCGAGTGCTGGGATTATAGGTGTGAGCCACCATGCCTGGCACTGTGGTATGTGGTACTGGTTGCTGCTGGGCATGAGTCTCCATGCCCAGTGTGGTATGTGGTTACCGGGTATCGAAACTGGGTCCTTGCGCTTGCAAGACAGGCGCCGGAACCACTGAGCTAACTTCCCGGCCCTCCAATATATATCTTTCCCTTGTATAAGCCACCACTGCCTAATTAACTCCTTATCCTTAGGCATACTAAATATAACATGACTTTCTCCTGCTCTTTTCCCTTTGTCTATCAGATTTTTTGTTATATATTCTCACAGAATAAGTAATTTTTAAAATCATTTTTAGGTTAGTGATAAATACATGTACTTTTCTATTTCCTGATTCAAATATTAACTAATAAGAATTTAGGGACTACTTTGTTATATTCCAGTCTTCTGTTAAGCACTTGATGCAATGTCTAAAAATAATTTTGAATAGCACCATGAAACTTAAATTGAGATGTAACAGCAATAAGAAAATTAAAACTAATCCTAAAAGCAAGAGTAGTAACTCTCATTTATTGACATTTTGTAGACCCATTTCCACTGTGAAGTGAATCTGAGTTGAGATCACTGACCCAGGGCTAAAGCAGGATCAGGATGGAAACAATGTCACTGATGATATGGGAGTCAAGACAGGGAGAAAGTTGTGTAGACTTAGAGCAGTGATGCTTTAAAACCTAATTTTCATTCCAGTTAGTTTATAAGAACATTAATTGAGGTTAAAAGCCCCATTTAGTGAGCCATTCCTTACTGATGATGAGAGGAGAAAGGAGGAAATTTGGAGAAAGGGACATTTCTGAGACATTTCTAAGGGGTATTCAGGTCCTGGGTGAAACTGTTGGTTCACAAAGAGGCTGACACACGCATGGGTTTAAAACTCTATATATCACCTATTTGTATGAAATTTGATCCATAAAATGACAAATGAGATGAGTATCCAAGAAACTGCCAGAAAGGCAAAGAATGAAAAATAGCATTTGATAAGGCAGAGAGAAATGTGAGATATAGAGACCTGAAATTGTACAAATCCATATGTGCACATAATTTAACACCTCACAGAATTAATCCTTATTACCTTCTTAATTGCATTATGAGCAATGGTAAATTTAAATAAATTATTTATGAAGGTTATAAGCACATACAATGGTAATCAAGTTATGACTGATTCCCAAACCTAAGATTAATTTTGAAATTTGTGTGTCTCCAAAATTATACCAGAATAAAGCTTATAGAGATAAAGTCCTTATCTATGTCAGTCTCTCTGTAGATATTTTAAAAATATATAGGTGATATTAATAGATATAAATGCCAATGTATGTATCAACATGGGTGTATGAATGTCAGTGTCAGGCTCCTCATTAGTATTCTCCTTTTATTTTTCTTCTTCATAGCTGAGTGAACATTAGGGGAGTCACTATGCAATAATGAGATTAAATCCCTTCACATTATCTTTTAGTCCTATGGTTGAACATTTAATATGAAGATGACTCATTGGTGACACAGTAACATTCTGTGCTAATAGTATAGCATTTCCCAATGTCACCTTTATATGATGAAGTTCATAGATAGAAAGTACCGGGCTCTCCTCATAATCTGAAAGAACTAAATTTCTCATTTGATTCAAGTATTTGAAGTAATACTATAATTTGGATTTCTTGTAAAATATTTTTTTAAATTTTTAGGCATAGCCAAATTAACTAGCTTCTATAAGAGAACAAATTTTAAAAAAATAAAATTGAATATAATAATTTAAAGTTCTGATTCACCGGTATTTTCCCATGTGCCAGGTAAGATATAAAAAAGAGTAATGGGGTAAGAGAGACAATGGGATGAATATTAGTTCCTGTTTTGGACTTTAAAATCATACACTGAGAATTATAAATGTGCAGGTACATGCGTCCGGCTGAGTGAGATAGTTAATAGCCCTAATGAGAATCAGCTCTGCTGTTATTATAGAGTAGAATAAAAGAAAGCAAGCATTGAGTTCATTACAACATTATTATTCTCAAAATCCTAGAAATGGGAATCCTTTCTTCTGTATGAAAACCAAATAGTTCATCTGGTAGAAAGAAAATTACTTTTGAGATCTATCTCTTAAAAGAAATAAAATTAATTTAAAGCACCTTCTCATTTAAGGATAGTAATTATAAATGTAGTAGAAATCAGAATCTCAAATATCTTCACCCTGGATAAAATGAAAGTAGGTGCACTTTTTTGTTGCCACAGAAAGCTAATAAATGTGTATTGTGATATGATGATAAGAATGTTTTCCATTTTAGAAACACTACAAATCAGGGCAGATTCCTCCCTATTTTGCTAAAAACAAAAGCAAACAAACAAAACATTCATTGCTAGCCTTACTCAAAACTAGCAAAACCTTCTCCAGAGGGTTTCAAATAGCAGCACCTTAGCTCAGACTGCAAGAGCAGCTGAAAACTGTCACATAGAAATCAAGCTGTGGAGAAAAACACCAACAAAAGAATGGAGCATCACTAGCCACATATTCTTTGTCAAAGTAAAGTTTAAAGAAAGCTAAAGATGTTCCAATAGCATGGGGATAGCAACTCTTCCTATGTATTTTATAATTAAGTGAAAAAAATATACATCTTTAAATATTATTTATTTTTGAATGATGACCAGCAAGGTTTCAACTATTTGATACAATAATTGAATGTTACTCTATTCATACAATACTGCTTTCAAAACACTTAGTTGTCATGGGCCGGGGATATAGCTCAGTGTTTCCTGCGCCTGTTTTACAAGCGCAAGGACCCGGGTTCAATCCCCGGTAACCACATACCATACTGAATGTGGAGACTCATTCCAGCAGCAACCAGTACCACATACCACAGTGCCAGGCGTGGTGGCTCATGCCTGTAATCCCAGCACTCAGGAGGCAGAGGCAGGAGGATTGCTGTGATGTGAGTTTGAGGTTGAACTCAGGGCCAGCCTGAACTACAAAGCGAGACCCTGTCTCAAAAAACCTTAAAAAAACAAACAAAAACAAACAAACAAACAAACAAACAAACCAAAAAACACTTAGTTGTCTGTGTTGGTTCTTCCTACCCAGGAGCAACGTCTTTCCATTTCGTGTTATCTTCTTCTGTCTCCTTTTCCAGAGTGCTGTAGTTTTTTGAGTAGAGGTCTTTCACCTCCTTTGTTAGATTCATTTCCAGATATTTTGTTTTTGGGGATGCTATTGTGAAAGGGACTAACTTCACAATTTCTATCTCAGTGGGACTACTGTTTGTGTATCAAAGGCTATTGATTTTTGAACCTTGATCATGGATCCAGCTACAAGGCTAAATTTGGCAATTAGGCCCAGCAGTTTTTTAACTGAGTTTTTAGGATCCTCTACATAGAGTATCATGTCATCAGTAAATAATGACAATTTAACTTCTTCCTTTCCTATCTTAATTTCTTTTATTTCTTTCTCTTGCCTAATTGCTGTGGATAATGTTTCTAGAACTATATTGAACAGAAGTGGTGAGAGAGGACATCCTTGTCTTGTTCCTGATCTTAGTATGAAAGGTTTCAATTTTTGACCATTTACTATGATGCTGGCCGATGGTTTCTCATAGATAGCTCTTATTAGTTTGAATTAGAGACCATCTATTCCAATCTTCTGTAGGGTTTTGAAAATAATTGGGTGTTTCATTTTGTCAAATGCTTTTTCTGCATCAATTGAGATGACCATATGGTTTTTGTCCTTGTGTCTGTTAATACAGTATATATCATATATTGATTTATGTATGTTGAACCATTCTTGCATACCTGTGATGAATCCAACTTGGTCAGGATGTATAATCTTTTTATGATTCTCTGTGTTCTGTTTGCCAGTATCTTACTGAGGATTTTGTGTCAAAATGGCTATATTCTCACAACTACTATACAGATTCAATGCAATCCTGATTGAAATTCCAACAGCATATTTCACAGATCTAGAGAAAAAAAAAAAAATCCAAACTTTCATCTGGAACCACAAAAGACCTAGAATAACAAAAGCAATTCTAAGCAACAGGGACATGGTGGGAGGTATTACAACCCCGAACCCGAAAATATACTATAAAACCATCTTGATAAAAACTGCATGGTATTGGCAAAGTAACAGACCTGAGGATCAATGGAGTAGATTAGAAGGTCCAGAAACTGCTCCAGATACACTGAATCACCTCATCTTTGATGAAGGAGCCAAAAATCCTCAATGGAGGAAAGATAACCTATTTAACTGTGCTTTAACCTGCCAAAGGCTAAAGCTAAAGCTCTTTCACTATGTACCGAGCAAAAATCAAAGTAGATAAGAGACCTAAATTTTAAAACAACAATTCTAAATCTGCTGAAAAGCAGGTTAGATAAAACTCTTGAAGACACTAGCTTAGGGAAAGGCTTCTTGAATAAAAACCTCTACAGCAGAAGAATTAGCAGAAGAAATCAACAAATGGGATCTAATTCTATTAAAAAGCTTCTGCACAGCACAGAAACCACCAACAGAGTGAAAAGGTAACCAATAATGGGGGAAAGAATTTTTACCAGCTGTTCCTCAGACAAAAGACTACTATCTAGAATATATAAAGAGCTTTAAAAAATCAGCTTACTCAAATTTAAAGACCCAATTCAAAAATGGGCATCTGAAATGAACAGATACTTTTCACAGGAAGAAGTAAGAGCAACTAAGAAGTACATGAAGAAATGCTCAACATCATTGGTCATTCGAGAGATGCAGATGATAACAATACTGAGATTCCATCACAAGGATATCTCCACAGAGTGGCTGCTCTCTCAGAATTAGCCAGCAACAAATGTTGGTGAGGCTGTGGAGAAAAGGGAAGCCTTCTCCACTGCTAGTGGGAATATAGACTCATACAACCTCTTGAGAGCAGTGTGGAGATTCCTCAAAAAGCTAGGATTGGAGATTCCATTTGACCCAGCCATCACTCTGCTCGGTATATGCACGAAGGAATTAAAAGATTCATTTCATAGTGATGTATGTGCACTCATGTTTATAGCAGCTCAGTTTGTGATTGCTAAGTCTTGGAAACAACCCAAATGTCCATCAACTGGAGACTGGACAGAGAAGATATTGTTCTTTTATAGAATGAAGTATTACTCTGTCATTAAAAATGATAAGATTGAATCATTCATACTCAAATGGATGTACCTTGAGGACATCCTCATAAGCAAAATAAATAGGTCACAGATGTGTAAATATCATATGTTTTCTCTGATATGAGGAAATGAAGTTGTAAATGAGTTATAGTATGTATAGTTGAAATTGTGAAATAGAAAATATTTAAAAGGAAAGAGAATGTAAGGATAAATAAGGAGGGGAAAATGAATGTGGTAATAATAAAGAAAAAAGGATACAAAAATTATGTATTTAGGGGGTGGGGTTTTCAGGGAGGGGGTAAAGGGAAAAATGAGAAATCATGTCATATTCTGGTACAAACCCTCAATTTTGAATGTGATGATGAATGTGTATTCATAATGTACCAATAGAGATTAAAAACACACTTAATTGTGTCTACTCCAAATTCCCTTTTCTGTGAAAAGATTTTTGATATCATGAAGTGAAAATGGAATAAAAACTTGAAAAATTAAGTAAAATGATAGATTTTAAATAAATAGTTGTATAGTACTTTCTATGCGTGGTGTACAGTGAACCTTCAAACTGCCTTCCTGTCCTAGGAGCTGGCGTGTGTGTGTGTGTGTGTGTGTGTGTGTGTGAGTGTGTGTGTGTGTGTGTAAAATCCTTAGGAGCATGGTTCTATAAAAAGTTACTCAGGAATGAGATGGATAATTAGAGAATATATGATTGCTAAGAAAAAATGCTTCTTTATCTGCTGTAAGTTAAGCATAAGCACCAGCCTTTTCCTTTGCCTCTAGCCTTGTTTTACTGAGTCCTGGATAGTAAGGGTTAGTGTCAGTATGGAGAGTCATCTATGCAGAGATAGGACTAGATTGTGAACCAAAACAAACACAAAACCCAATGCTAAACAAGTTCTGATATGTGTGTACCTCATAGAATAATGCAAAACAAATATACATATAAATTTCTTGGAGGCAAGAAGGAATTAGAAAAGTTTCCACTAATGAAGTTACTTTAAATTAAAATTAATTACCCAAAAGACTCACTGACTTATTGGGTACAAAAAAATTGCATTATTTTAGTGACTCAAGAGTGTTATTTTTACTGAAGCCAAATACAAACTACACAGATTTCCATAGTCTTGTGTTCTTCTAAATGTACAATTTCCATGCGATTATAAACATTTCAGTAAAAGATTTAGTACTGGGTAGAAGCATTGTTCTATGTTTTTCTATTTGTCTCTGAGTGTATCCATTTGTGTCAGAGACTGGCATCTTTATTGCGCTGAATTATTCAGTTCAAGTTGTTAACATTTTAGATTTCACGAAAATCTATAAGATAACTTTGCAGCATTTTCAAAACATTACATTCTTCTTCAATACAGAAGCAAACATTTCAGCTAGCAAAACGAAGACATATTATTAAGTGTTTCAAAGAAACATAGTCCCCAAACATTAATAAATACTGATCTTGGCTTTACTTGAAACTCGTGTCTTATGCACGAGTTGCCTGAAGGTCTACATACACTATAATTTATAGAAGCAGTGCTATACTAGGAAGGAATCAATAAGTGGAATTTTTTTTTTCTGTACATTAAGATTGTTTTGTGGGATGTTGGCTAAAATCAGAACTGTTCTTGATCAATTAAATAGAGATTATTCCCAGACTTAGAGCAGTACAGGTGAAAGAGAGGTCAGTGACTGCATGGCTCTCAGTTAACCTTCTGGTTTTGGTTTCTGCTTTTTTTTTTTTTTTTCTAGAAATTTTTTAAAAAAATTTTTAATCTTTATTGGTACATTAAATATACACATCATGATTGCACTCCATAATGAGAATTTGTACCAATATAAGACAAAACCTGATTCTCATTTTTTCCCATAGCCCAACCCACCCTACCGCCCCCCTATATACATAAAATTTGTTTCCTTACTTTTTTGTTACAATCTCAACATTTTCCCCCTTCTTCTTATTTTACATTGAGCATTTTCTATTTCACAATATATAACATACAATTCTAGGATTCATTTACATCTTTATTTTCTCATACCAGAGAAAAAATACGATATGTACCTATCTGTACCCTATTTATTTCACTTATGAGGATAACCTCAAGATATGTCCATTTAAGTATAAATGATTCAAACTTATCATTTTTTATGGCAGAGTAATATTCCATTCTATAGAAAAACCACAGCTTTTTTATCCAGTCTCCAGTTGATGGACACTTGGGTTGTTTCCAAGATGTAGCAATCACAAATTGGGCTGCTATAAACATGGGTGCACATATGTCACTGTTATATGAGTCTTTTAATTCTTGTGTGTATATACCTAGCAGGGCAATGGCCAGGTAAAATGGGACCCCCAATCCTAGCTTTTTGAGGAATCTCCAAACTTATCTCCACAGGGGTTGTATGAGTCTACAGTCCCACCAGCAGAGGAGAAGGGTTCCTTCTTCTCTGCAGCCTCGCCAACATTTGCCATTGGCTGATTCTGAAATGGCAGCCATTCTATGTGGAGTGAGATGAAAATCTTGAACAAGTTATATTCTCTCAAGAATATCCTATTTAATAATAAAATTGAGACACGACATCTCCACTATTGGGTTTTGAGAATGTAGAGACAAATATGTATGAGGTTCAATACAATTTTTTTTCCAAGTTAGAGATACTTACTACAAGTTTTATTCAGTCTGATTGTTCTCAGTTAAACTGTGTAAACCTCTCCTGACTCTTGTGAGTGCTGACCTTTATACATGGTTGTTATCGACCGAAGTCAATGCCTATATTTGGATTTAAATGTACTATAGCACGCAGTTCAGGAAGCACAATTTGGTTAATGTACACCGAGCAGAAATTAACTTACTGTTTATGTGATATTGCCCTACCAATAAATCTGGAACCAGGAGACACGGCCCTGAATCAGTCCCTTCAGTATTTCAGAAGAGATCTTTCCAAGAAGTAGTAAATTGTGATTTGATACACAATAAGATATGCTTTGCAATTATAAAATAACTTCGGTATTCAATAGTTGGTATTATTTCCCCACTGTGAATAAAAATTTAGGTCCAACACATTATAGTACTTTGGTCACTGTTTAATATTTTACACAAGGTTTTTCTTTCGTAACTTTATGGAAGGCAAAGTTTGAGCATAACACTCCTTCATATATCTTAAATATATGAAAATAATGACAAGCCATTGTTTTTATTTTCTCTCCTTGATAAACTTTCACAGCTCAAGAATCAATGTTATAGTAAGAAGAGCAGAGATTGCTCTTAATTTTAAACTCCAGGAATATGAGACTAAATGTCAACCCTACAAATTACTGCATTAGCTCAATTTTGCTGACCCTCCATTTACTCCAAGATAAAAAAAAGGAATAAAAATTTCATTCTGCTTTCATTACATGGTGTTTGGAAGAATTAGATGAAATCAAAGATGTTAGAAGTGAATAGTAATCTTTAAAGCTCTGTATTCATGTAAGGGATTATTCGTTTCATCGTTATTAATAAACCCTTGAACTCTCTCCATCACTTCATGTAAGTCATCTTCAGAAGAAAACACCTCATGTCTTACAAAGCAAATCCATTAATGATTTAACCAGTCACTTTTATGATTCAGAAATCTTATCTCACATAAGACTCACGTTTTCTCTGACAAACACATTTCAGTTTTCTTAGGCTTGTAAAGAAGCTGTAATCGAAAGAGAAAAATTGTGAGGTGATGATTCTGTGTTGAGAGAGCTTGGCTATATGCAGAAGCTGGGGTTCTATGGGCATCTTTGAGAGAGGCCTTAATTTTTATCTAATTTTGGTAATAGCACATCTTGGAAGTAGCCACTCCCATAGCATCTTATGCAGAGCTGGTGAAATACTGTCAGCAAAGCATTATATCTATAAGATATCTAGTGAATATCTATATTTTTGAGGAGTAATTATAAAGTATAAATTTATAGATTTACAAGTAAATATAAATAGCTTTTATAGACAATAACAATATATATTTGATTTTTATTTATAGTTATGTATTTTCTAAATAATTTCTGCCAGTTACATTTAAAAATACACTAGTATGAATTTCATGTAGAGTGGAAATAGAACAATAGAATCAAGAAAAATATAAGAGAGGTAAATTTTATCATGCAGCTTTTTCTAATTGCTTCAAATACTTCCAATATCTGTGTAATGTTCTGACCAGTGGATAAGTAATGACATAACTTTATTGTCTTTTGTGATAAATAGGAATGCGTATACTTTTTATCACTGGCTACAAAATATGAACTACATTTGAGTGTTTTTCCTCATGGATCATTACACTGATTTCTAAAATGAGGTATGTACATATAAGTTTGATCGAACAACAGTTAATTTGGGGGCATTATTTATCTCTCACCACCATTTCAAGGACTCAGGTTATTTACTTATTTATGGACTCAGCGGTCTGCAATGTACATATTTGCTCATGTTGATACCACCTTGCTTGTATTAGAAATTCATTAAAAATGCATTTATCAGGTTAAAGAAATACTTTCCTATTCTCATTTTAATATATTTCCCTACTAGTTCATATACATTGTTGTTGACTTTACAATGAGAATAAATGTCACTTGGGAGCAGAGCATATTTCTTTGAATTTTCAACCTATTCATAACACTATGTTTGATATATGATACATAAATCTGAAGACATACTTGCTGAACCAGCAGCAACTCATTAAATAAGTGAGGCTGGGAAGTGGAAAATACAGTTGAGCTTGGATTTTTGGTTTATAATTATTCTTAGTCTTGACCTAAATATTTCCAAAGTTAAATAGAGTAAGAACTTAAGAGCAGTCCTAGTAATAAGTTTGTCTGGAACTCTGGTTTTCTTGTTTCAACTCTGGTTGTTCCTTTGGACTCAACAATCGTAAGCAGGCATCACACACTTAATCCCCAACCCTCTTCTCTACATGTGTGTCACCTATGCCTTCATTACCCCTTAATTGTACTAATCATGTTAAACATTGTATAGATGAAATTAAAAGTGGTAAGACACACTGGGCCATATACAGTTTTTCCAGAATTGGATCTTAGTGATATCTTAGTCAACATCCCTGATTTTTGCCAATCTTCCCATTTCCTTCCCTAGGATTGTCTCTGGGATCACTAGGCACAGTGCAGGTTGGTCCTGGATGGGCCAGTAGCGCTCAGTCTACCAGCACCCCTAACGCTATCATTTCCCTGAACAATACTAAAAGCATGTTGAAATTAGGGACACTAACTTTCTGATGGACTTAGTTGGTCCAGTGTCTAAGAAAAGTCATTATTCAGGGTTGTATTATTACTAGCGCTGAATTTTTCTATGTTCTCTCAGTGCTTGCTCAAAATTATTGAAATCACAGATTGCCTCAATCTTTAGCTGCTTTTTCAAATAATTAGCACTTGAATGCTCTGTTTGTACCAAATATATTCATATAACCACCAGTTTAACAGAAAAGGGTTAGGGAAGACTGCATACTACAAGCTGAATTTCAGTGGATTTCAAGAACTGAATTTGGAATGGAGGAAGGAATGATAGAGTGCATTTATGGGGTAATAACAAACATGAAATGTTAGCAAAGTGTTCATATAAGAGTCTGTCTCATTTGGCTGAAAATATTTGCAAAGTGCCACGTTAGCTTAGTCGTGCTGAAAATCATGTCATATTGACAATTTCACATCTAGGCTGTCTGTCTTTTGTGAGTGAGACCGTGGAATCCTCAATTGCTCCTTTGATGTATTTGGGAAAGTTTTCATACTAAATCACGTATAGAGAAAATAACATCTCTGCCACACAGCTTCAGTTTGCAAAGAAATAATAAAATTTCTGCTTTAATAGCCTGAAAATATAAACCAGGATTTCTGTCTGGCCCAATTTCTCAGATTTTTGGTGTGAGTTTAGATGTGTATACATTTCTCACATTTGTAACAAAAGCCACTCTTCTGTCTCATAGTCAGATGATTTCTAAGTATATATTTCTGTGTTCCTACTGTTTCCTCAATGATATCATGATGTGAAAGAAGTGTGTCACAGTGTCCCCTGATTGTATACCTGCTGCAGGATCCCTCAACTATTCTGTGTAATTCAAGGGAAATAAAAGTATATAAATACAATCTACACATCAAAAGCAGAAACATGGATAATATGTAATCTATGAGGTGGTGTATGATTCATGATTGACTCCGTTAAAGATCAATGGCTTAATTTGGTACATCATTAGAAGCATCTCAGTGTTTGGACTGCCCGATAATGAAATCGTTTGGTGAAACTCCCTTTTATCATCACAAAAAGAAAATACTTTGTAGAATAATCTGCAATACAAAGGCAGGGAAGCTCAGTTAATTCTGATTCCCAAACATTTGTGATATGCCAGTGATGAATTTCCTGACAGGCATGCATATTCAAAAATGGTGCTATTTCTTTCTTACTGGATGCTACACTACAATATAAATTAGTTATGAGTTCCACAGTTAGTCTAGTGATATGAGTGGTTGTTATAGTGTTACTGAGGGATTTAACCTCATTTCATTTGAGTCATAATGGCATCCCTCCAATCTCAATGATTTTGTATATTTGCTGGCATAATGAGAACTGTCTAAGCCAGTAAAATTATTGAACATAGCGAATCATTCTTAAATATACACTTCTTTATTCAAATTCTTTTTATTTAGGTTGTTCACGATACCTTTAACCTCTCCAGGTGTCAGTAGCTCAATTATCTTTTAAGTAATTGCTTCTTTTCCACTTTTGCTTAAGGACTCTGCCAAAAAAGGCAATCAAAATGGTTAGATCTTAGTCATAAATAAGACTCATGGCTGAAAAATAGCATTCGTCCCTCCAGAAATGGGGATTTTGAGGAACTGAGGCAAGAATAGCATGAGCACTAGCTATTCTTCCAAGGTGGTCCAGTGTCCCTGGGGTTAGCGTCCCTGCCTGCAATGCTCAAGTTGTCCTATATGTTTCCTTCTGAGCTATCTCATATCTCACTTTTCAAGTTTGTCTTTTATTCCTAAATGTTTCCATGAACTCATATGAAACCTTTGTATTCATGGGCTGCGTTGGTACATGATAGCTATGTATTAGGATTGCATCCATCATTGGGAATTTGATTATGTACATACTATGTCTTAGTTGTTTTTTTTTTTCTTTTTCCTTTCCCTTCTACCCCTCCAAATCTTCCTATCTACAGAAGCCCCCCTGCCCTCCACCATTTTTCCATCTTTTCATAGAAAGTATTCAAAAGACAAGGGGAGCAAGCGAGTGGACTGGGAGAAAGGAAAGAACTCACATTAAATGGATTTTCTCTCTTTGGCTTTTGTCTTCTTTCTTCATGTAATTCTCTGTTGCCTTATTCAATGTTGTATGTTTAAATCAATATGTAGTACAGGTTTTTATTTTTGAGTAAATTTTATTTTATCCCATTTCCCGGTCAATATTCCTACCTTTCTTATGTACCAAAGCTTTGTTTTCATATTTTCCTTCTATATTTATTTTTAATAAAATTTTCCATTTTACTCTAATGTCTAAAGTAAAATATTCCCATAGCAGTGTAATAATTTAGGAACATTTTTGGTTTTTTGCATAGATTACCAAGTTTTGCTCAACTTTGAACCGTAGGCCTTGAAAAATATCTTCTGATTTTATTGAGATTTTTATATCCATTCAAAAAATCACTTCCTCTGAAAATACTCCTCTGTTTCCTCTGGGGTTACCCAGACCCCTTTAGCATTTATACTTGAAGTGCTGGACATTGTCCTTCTCTTTAGTACACTCAATTATGTAACTTTTTATTCCTCTTTTATCCTTTTAATGGTATATTCCAAAGAATTTGAGACAAGTTTATTTGGTAAACTTTTAGTTTAATCTCCCAAACTCAAACTCAACTTTGAAACTGTCTCATAATTGCCAAACATGAAACATTTCATAAAAGAACAAAAATAATAAATTTTAAAAAATGACATCAGGGTCAGTTTAACCCATTTGTATTTCAGATGTGTTTTAAAATAGAGAATTGTATTCGTTAGGATATATCATGAATATCTAGGTTCCCAAACATATTAATGAAATTCTACTATGCGCGTCCCTTGAACCTTCATGGATATGCTTTTATTGGTGTTTGAGTTAGGAGATATTTTCTATACAAATAGATCTTTCTTTTTTTATTTTTTCTTTGTTGACGTACAATTAGAAGTAAAGGGCTTGTGTCACTTTTTAATACATAACCAGTAATATATATTGCTAGTTTATAATTTTAGTTAAAGATACAGAACTTGGGATAACAGCAGCTAAGGGCAAGTGAACTCTCAACAGAAATATCTCAATTGAAAACATATTTTAACCCAACTCTCCTCTTACTTAATGTCAAATCAAGGACTTCATGAAAGTCCATAACTACATGGAAACTATGTATGTACACATGTATATTTTCATGTAAATATGTATGAATGATTCGGGTACTTTATCCCTCAATCCATCCATCTATGATCATCTGGATCTTTACGAAAAAAAGTGATTTTCCCAGCTGACAAAATTTAAAATGGCAAAGTAAATATTATCCTTATAAATGATTGTATTTTGCCGAGTGACATTGTGAAGCTTTAGTGGAAAGCAACATGTACTTGATAAAACTTAAGGTGTGTGAAATATACCATGATCTAAGTCTGATAAATAGATCTAAACAGTGTCCCCTAAGTAACTCCCCAGCCCATGTCACTAATATCTCTTTATCCACTGGTTCTTGTTTGAGAATTCCTATGAAAGATACAGAGAATGTCAGACAAATTAGATGAAAGAAATAGATGTAAATTAAGAATGATGTACATTCTAACCTAGAACTTTTAATTTCTCTAAATATTATTTTCCAATATCCATGATCACATTAGATTGAAATGTTGCAGCTTCAATTTCCTCCGCTATTTCATTTAATAAAACCTTTGTCTCCTCTGAGCTCTTAAGGAGACATTAGCTTTAAATCACATTGACTGAACCTTATGCAATTTACATATGTTGAAGAAATAAAAGCCTCTTCAAAAGTCACCATGAGGCAAGAGAGGACTCAAAGGAGTAGTAAGACCTTGAGCTGTATGTGGGCTGCCTCAGACACAAAACACAAATCCCCCCTGTGGAATACTGATGGTTTTTGTGTACAGTTACACTTCCTGATTTTTTTTAAGTCGTGTGGCAGATCATGCATAAAACAGTCTCCATGCTGGTGAGTGAGCAAGGTGACTCTAGCAAGGGGGCAAAAGGCAGCTTTGCAGGCGATTTCACTACATATGCCAGTTTGCCCTAAAATCATTGCTGGATGTATCCAGAGGCTATGGAACATGCATACTAATCTGTAGTTCATGTTTCTGTGAAGTTTTAGTCAGCAGCTCATTTTCACATATCTAAAATATAGTCAGAAGTGACTGACGTCTTTTGTAGGTAAAGGTGGATTCTCATTGCTATCTTTATTTCACAATGCTGGGTTCTCTTTATTTGTATTTATTTTGGGAGGGATTTTTTTATTTTTGTGGCTAAAGCCAGGGTCTTGTATATGCTAAACATGCACCTGGTTATTCAACTATATACTCAGCACCTAGTCATCTTGTCAATCATGTGCTTGGCTTTAAATATCTACAGAATTCATCGCCAAAGCTCATAAAGTTCAAGGCCTGCTGATCTTCTATAGTGACCTCTGTTCTGCCTTTATATTATACATATATATATATATATACTATAAAGTATTTTATATACCACTACCTGGCCTAGAAATATATCATATATGATGAAAAGCAAAACATTCTCAGTGATACTTTTTTTGGACTCACTTGGGAGTGCAGCGAGAGCAAGAATTTCAGGAGAGCAACAAGGAATAACACACTGTGTAGTAAACAAGACTTTAACCCCATCTGTCCTCAAATCTGGCTGGACTATACAAACTTCAGAAGTTAAAAATAAAAGTAGGTAAGCCTGGGCCCTGCCCTAGATAAATTCAATTGAAGTCTCTCAGATGATGTTATATGATACAGTATCCATGAGCCAGATGATTCCACAAAAGTTTAAAAGGTGATAACTGAACGAAGATGTCCTGTAGGACAAAAGATAGATTGGATTCCAAATATTTACTCTGAAACCAACTGACAAAGACTGTCTCTGACCAACTTTTCAATAGACTCTGAGCCCGCTTTTCAATCAGACCTTGTCCTCTGAGCCCGTCCTTACCCTGCCAAAGCCCATCTTGAGTAACAATCCTGATAGGTTAGTTTAGCAAGAATTCCTTTACCACGGAGAATTAGCCATTCTTTATACAAGCCCTTGGGCTCCTTTGACCAGAATGAACCTACTTTTTATGTCTTGTTATAGTAATATTCTACTTACTGACTCCTTTGTTGTGCTCATTGGCCATAAATGTCCAGCTATCTGCTGGTCTCAGGCTCACCTCAGACTTTCTTCTATTGCAATAATTTTCAATATACCTGTCTGTTCTTTTTAACAAGATTTTAGTCAGCAAACCATGTTGAAGAATATAATTATAATGTTAAAAATAAATATGCATATCACATGTTTTCTCTGGTATGAGAAAATGAAGATGTAAATGAGTCCTAGCATTGTATGTTATATATTGTGAAATAGAAAATGCTCAATGTAAAATAAGGTGAAAGGGGACAATGTTGAGATTGTAACAAAAAAGTAAGGAAACAAATTTTATGTATATGGAGGGGTGGTAGGGTGGGTAGGGCTATGGGAAAAATTAGAATTAAGTTGTGTCTTATACTGGTACAAATCCCCATTATGGAGTGCAATCATGATGTGTATATTTAATGTACCAATAAAGATTTTAAAAAATTAAAAAAATATGCCTGGAGTATCCAGGGTTAAATTAAATATTTCAATATATATCTTTTTTCCATTTGTATAAGATGAATATAAGGAAATCTGAAGTTACATATTTAACCCACATCATATTTTTTTCTTTTCCTGCTCTAGTAGGCAGGCCATTGCCCTTATAATGCAGCAAACATTCCTGATGATTAGATGTGCCGTCAGGATTATGACTCCTAGCTCTAATCAAACTATCACAGGAAATAATCATGTTATGCCTAATATGAAAATATTATAAATATTGCTTCTTCACAGATTTGATGACCTGATCTCATGCTTATTAATTTGTGGTAGCAACACTACATAGAAAATACATTAGTATCTCCATTTCATGCATGAAAAATGAGTTGTAGAGGGATTTTTTAAAAAACAAAACACTTTCCCAAGGTTACATCAAGAGAAAAATCAGGATTCAGAGTCAGGTAATATGATTTAAATTCATGTTGTCATTTCTTCTCTCCTACTGAAAATGTATACAGTCGTCTCCTGCCCTCCAATGAAAGCTTCATTTTTCAAAATCCTAACTATATGTAGTCAACATAATCTAAAATGGTATTGAAATATTCAGATATTAAAAAACCCCATAAATTTAAAGTTCTGTTCTGCCTGAGTAACATGCCACCTCCCACTCAATTGTGCTGCATCCTGGCTAGGATAGATGTTAAACATTTGTCCAGCACCTACACACTGTGGATGGTGTCTGCTCATTAGTGGGCACTTACTAACCATGTTGGGTATCAGATTGACTGCCATAGTGTCACAGTGATGCCATCAACCAGCACTGGTTTCATTTAGTAATGGCCTTGTGTATAAGAATAGCCATGTACAAAGAAGGGACATACTCCTAAAACATAGGAAGGCAGATTAACTGTGGAACTACACTTTAAAAATGCAGATGGCGCATACAGAAACCATAGCAAATATGAGGTATGGTAAAATCCACAGTTTTAGGCATTTGGTGGGGTTAGAACTTATTTCACACCAGTATCATTTATCTAATCTATACAAGAAAGTTTATATGCAGTGCATTTTGAAATACTAGTATTAATAGAAATATTATGAAATATTGTCTACCCTTTCATACATCGTAAGCCCTAAAACCATCTTACACAGATATATACTCAAAATACATGCTGAATGTTTAGATTTTAGAATTTATTTTTTCAATAAAAAGATTATTAGTAGTAGTCTTCAAAATTCTCCCCCACTTTCAGCACATTTACCTCATCATTCTTGCCACTTTTCAGGCAGTTCCGGAAGTTCTCCTTCAGACCGTCTGTAGGAAGCATGACCACAAGTTCAGTGAACATTGCTACTGCTGCCTGCCTGACATCTGGTGGAAAAGTAGGCTAGAAAAGCATGGTGGTGTGTTCTCACCCACCAGATCTGGCACCATGCACTATCTGACTCTTCCCTAACATCTTAATGACCATGAAATGTACACATTTTGAATTGATTCAGGACATCAAGGCATCCATGAAAGAGGACTTTGCAACTCCTTCCGAAAGCATCAAGAACAAAGATAAGTGTGTTTGAAGTGAAGAAGAGTCTTTTGAGACATTACAACTCAAAATTTACAGTTATAATTATTTAAAAAATGTAAACATTCACTATCTCATTTCCTTACATGTTGCCTATTCCTAGACTCTACATAAATTGGTGGTACCATTTCCATCTTATCTATTAGAAGACAAATTCTTTGACAAATTTGGTGCTCAGACATAGCTCAATATTATATCAGAAATCACCTCAGGTATTCCTCTCAGAACATTGGGCCTGACAACTGGTTCCCAACTTTCTGACCCCACAAATATTATAGTAAGTGCCGTCCTTTAGGATGTTCTTGCCATTGACGTATAATCCATGTTCTTCATCTGATTTAGATCATGTAGCTTATTGGCAAGGTTTCCATCAGCTAGTTCAGGAATCAATTCTTGAATCTTATCATGGTGTTAAGTTCAGTATGAACTTGGCTCAGGGACATGGGAAAGGAGTTGGAGTTGTCAAATACAGGGTTCACTGTATAAGAGAGTGGGTGCTAAAAAAATCTTCACAGTGTTATCCAGGTGAATTTAGTCTCAAGTCAAAGCAGTGACTATGCCTGGATATTTCATATGTGCCCTAAGTTTCCATCATGTTATGATTATTTTACACAGTGCAGATGTATTCAGAACAGAAGAGAGTATGTGTGTGTGAGAGAGCTGATCAGTGTTTATTAATAACCTAAGATGTGGATTATCTTTAAAATATCCTTTAAGTTGTACTATCTGGACTTTTAAACAAGATCCATAATTTTGATGAGAACAAGAGATTGGTTGTCTTTGTGTAGAAATGCAGCTCTCCTTAGCTTTTATTCTTGGTTCTCAGACCCATTGTCCTCCTTTCTAGTGTCCACATTATGCTCATAGTTAGAATCACTGGACATTTCTTCTTGCAGATGAAGTTATTGGCATGAATGGCACAAGCATGGGCCATGTGCTGAAACTGAGGCAGTATCACTTTGGGCCCTAAAGGGCCATGATTCTTGGACTCCGAGTGACCTAGGTCACTGAACTCACTTTTTCTCTACTTTAAGGATTTCATCTGGGAAATAAAGAACTATACATTACTTTTCTACTTGAAGGATTTAAGTGAGATTTGTATAAAAGTAACTGAGGATGGTGCAAAGGTCAGAATAGATACTTAATAAAATTGGAGATTTTGTTTGCCCTTTAACTTCCCTCTGTCCCAAAGAGAATCTCTGTATCTTAACAGATCCACAAGCTTCTCTTGTAAGGACACATGTACACACATACACACACACACACACACACACACACACACACACACACACAGAGTCAAGATAGAGTAACATTAGATGGTATGCCCACAAACTACGGTAGCTACCTCTCAGCCACAGATACATAGAAGAGAATTTTAAATCATGGTCATTTCACCTAGGAACTAGCTACTTTCCTGAAGCCCTTGTTTATGGTTGTGTAACTTTTTACCTTTACATCTAAATTTCCTGTTTGGCCATGGTAGACAATTTATGTCAAATATTTTCTTACAAAATTTTTATTTTTAAGTTTGCCAAAGTATTCCCAGTGGATAAATGGAAAAGAGCACTCTCTTGATATAAGATTCCGAAAGGGAACCTATCCATCTGGTACATTGGAAAATATTCTCCAGTTTCTTTTCATTTAGGCTGAATCCAGAAATACACTTACTAGGACTAACTCTGAGACAGAATGTGTGAGATGACTTGTTTACCAGTCCATCTTGCAAATAGAATGGTCACCAAATAGAGGAGCATCATTTCCTAAGCCTAATCTTTCTGAACTATAGTTTGCTGGCTGTCACTCTGATGTCCTCCTCTAGGTCGCTGTGAGGCTTCCCATATATTGAGGTGTGTGGCCCACTCCAGCTTCCTCATTCTTAAGTCTGTAGGTTAATGTTTCCAGTGGATGGAGCCAACTTTTGCATGTTGTCTGTGTGTGTGTGGTCTGCTGGCCTTTCAGTGTAGCCCTGTTTTCCTCCTACTAGTGTTCCAATCACCTCTTCAGCAGGACTTAGGTGGCAGCACCAAGTACCTGTTCTACGCTGGAACATAACTTTGGCTGTGCGTCATCTCTTGTCTTTTCTTGCTTACCAGAAACTGATACCAGGGTGAGTCAGCTGCAGCCATCTAATGATGCTCTTCAACTGTGTATATTATTAGTTTGTAAAAGGAATTGGAGCCCTTGAATCAGTGTGAGTAGTGCAATTAACCTACTCATCAGGCCCGATCAACCCAGTTTCATTTCAGGAGGCGGCTGTAAACAACTCCTTTCATCTTCAGCCTGCTGTGCGGTTTAGTCTATTCAGATCCTGGAGATAAAGCGGGTAGGGAGTAAATCCAGTGTGAACCCTTTTAGTGGCAACCAGCAATTTAAGATTAAAGTGCCTGTCACCTAAAAATGAAACAAAAAGCAGACACACTTCACTTAAGAGTGTCTAAATTGAAAGAGCCTGCCCCGAAATACCTGTATATAAGTTGAGGGACTGAAACAAAATAAAGAGACCAGCTGTTTCTAAAGATGAAAATCATATATGTGGGATCTTTGTTTTATATAAATCAGCAGTATCTATGAATATTAAAATTCCAAAAACAGCATAAAAACCTGAGCTCTAGGTTTACCTTATGGCTAATGCAAAACTAGCATTCAGACTGAAACCTTAAAGAGAATATTGATTATTGAATTAACTTTATTTTTTGACAGTTGATGGCATGAATGAGGCAATTACTACGTGTGTGTTTTACATGCTAATTGAAGCAGCAGACTATTTGAATAACACAGTAAAACAATCTTCTTCTTCTGAAGGACAATTACCTTTGGTGATTAGGTGAATTATTTTTAGAATATTGAGTGATATTTAAATACTACTTTGGGGAGTTTTTACAAATACTTTCAGTTATTTAATATATAATAGTATTCTAGATAGAAAAGAAATAGACAAAAGGCAAGGATGTCTTTTTTTCTCACAGTGATAGCAACTTCTAATTCATTCTCCAGAGGCCAAGTCAGCTAATCTAATCTCTCTTATTTATTAACTAAGCCAATATAATAGAGGGAGGAAAGAAAGATCCCAGAAAGTCATGGGGAGAGATGATTTAATGATGAATTTAGAAATAAATACATAATGTTCAGTGGTCATCACAAAACATAAAGCAAAGTGGGTTTTGCTCACTGTGTAGAGACCATCATAAAAGATTTTAATTTTTTTTTTCTTCATTTGGAAGGACTTCCATGGTTTTCAATTCCAGCTTTCTGATGCATGGTGTTTCTTATTAACCGCCCCCAGTGTGCTTGGTTATCTAACTAGCTCACCTTCTTTCCCGTGATCCACTTTCTAATAGGCTTCTTTTAACAGTTCACTGGATACCTAAGAATTTCTAGCAATTAAAAACAAAAAAACAAAAAAACACCTTGGGCTTATACTCAAAGTGGACTAGAACTGACAGGGATAGGGACTCTGAATCCTAACTACATTATTCTACACATGATGAAACTGAAGTTGAGTTGTGCATATCAACTTTGTCTAATATCATTAAATAATGTGCATACTGGACAACATGTCTAATAACGAATGAGCAGCAGAGAACGCTAATCGCCTAAAACTTCTACCGGATTTTCCCACCTTGGTCTCCTTCTCCATTAGTACACATAGCCACAAATGTAATATTTGCCAAGGACTTCTCCCATATTAATACTCAAGAGAAGAATGCCCTCTTATTTTAAGGAATAATTTGGCTTTTCGTTCCTATATGTAAGTGATTGGAAAGTTAAAAGCAATATAAAAACGGGAGCCTGATTTTGTCCTATGTGATTTCAGTTGTTATATATTTTAATGTAGCCAAATCCTGCCCATTGACCTCAGCCCTCCACCAGAAAGCCACTGTGAACTATCCTAGAATAATTTCTTCTGTTCTTTAGTGCTTAAATCAGAGAGAACCCTTTTCTTCTCCTCCGTTGACAATCAAATAACATTTTTCCTGCTTGCAAGGCTTCGCAGTTTCTCCTGTGATTATCCCTTGACTTTTGTATCAATCAACAATATATTGTTTTGAGCCCAAAGACATGTCTTATATCAGGCATTGATTTCTCTATAAGCCATGAGCGGAGAAAGCTTGCATTTGTTGAGAACTTAGAATGCGCCACTTACTCTGCCAAGAATTTTACAGGTACCATTTCATTTAATTTTTATGAAAAACCCCTTGAGGTAGGATTTACGACCTCCATTTCACAAGGAGGAATACTGAAGAACAAAGCATGAAATGAAGAAATTTCACCAAGATATACAAAATTTATCAAATTGATAAAACAACCATTTAAATTAAGATTACTGGTTTCTTGACATTGTCCTTTCCACAACTAAAGTATTTTGATGTCCATAAAATTCAACATTCAGTAAGATCATGATAAAGTTTCCAGTAAAAACTTTATTATTTCAAAATATAAAATGAATAGAAATACATACATATATACATACACACATAGACTATGCCTACGTGTGAAAATTTATGATTATGAACTTGTAAGCAGGGTTCAGTTTTTAAATAAGAATTTATTTCTGGTTTTCTCGATGGTCAGTTATTGTTTATCAGTTATTACAGCTTGCATGAGCAATGTCAAAATCTGTATTTCCAATCTAATTTATACATTGAAATGGAAGAATTCTTCAGACAATTTGCTACCCAGTTCTCTGAGAATCATTTCTAATTATTCCAGGAACTCTCTAAGAATAGCTTTCAATGCACAATTTAACACAGCCTATGACACAGACATTAAATCTGAAAAATTTTCCTTAAAGAACAATCTTTTAAATAGTGAAAAATTTTACCCATGAAATTCTATTCTAATGAATGAATTTGTAAATTAATCTTTAACAATGATTTTAAGTACATGTTGTGATTATTATCTAGAATCAGGAAACAAAGCTTGTACAGAATAAATGATTCATAGAATTATTGAAAAATCACTGTCTTCTGCCTAGCACTAAACATGAGTAAATATCTTCAAGCCCATTCTAATATATTCACCAGTTAATTTTAAAAGTTTTACTGTTAATTATAAATATTTCTGCAATTATGTTTTGCAGTTGAAATTTGGAATACAGTAGACAGTTTGTAGCTTTTTTCTAGGAAAAGTAAAATGAAAGAAAACTGTTGGTGGGACTGTAGACTCGTTCAACCCCTGTGGAGATCAGTTTGGAGAATCCTCAAAAAGCTAGGATTGATGGTCCCATTTGACCCGGCCATTGCCCTGCTAGGTATATACACAAAAGAATTAAAAGACTCTTATCACAGTGACATATGTGCACCCATGTTTATAGCAGCCCAGTTTGTGATTGCTACATCTTG
>PVIR01000753.1:117179-153311 GCA_004026965.1 Petromus typicus | reverse complement strand
GGGGTCTGGGGACAAAGAATAAGCTGTTGGATTTTGGCACTGGAATTTGGGGAGAGGAGGAGGTGAACGCAAGTGGTTAAGTCATGGTGAGGAAGTAGATGGTGCGGCTTGAATAACTCAAAGATCAGCCTCCTTGAGGGCGAGGGGCACCATGGCGTAGATAGAAGAGTTGGAGAAAAGGACATTGAAATTCCAAATGAGAAGGGACCACATGGGTCAGGCAGTTTTTCAGACAAAATTAAAAAGAATACCATAAAATGATTTTCCATAGAAGGGAAGAAAGAGGAGGGAGCTAGAACTTCTCAGAAAAGCTGATGAGGCCACCTCTCTGGGGGAGGAGGCCAGTATAAGAGGAACTGGACACTGAGGGGGAAGCATGCCTAGGAACAAACTCTTTTTCTAAACATCGCTGGGTCAGCGCCATGGTATCAGGAATTGGAAAGGGGACCTTTCAGAACCCCAGCAGTGGGTCCTGGTCTCCTTTGAGCCATACCAGCACAATGGTAATTAAAGAATAGAGACAGGAAACAAGAGTGAGAGAAAAGCTGGGTCTTAGGGCTGATCAGGGCTACTCTAGGCAACAAAGACAAAGGCCCCCAAGTGCATCCAGAATTTATTGAATACAGCGATGGGAAGGAATCGGGAGCCGGGTGTGCTCTGAAGGCATCTAGTGAAACACTGCTGAACATGTGCATGATAGCGCCGGGTGGGGCTGTTAGAGAGTAATCACTGTGTATCTTGCGTGGAGAGAATAAATAGGTCCTAGAACTGGGTGCAGTTAGCAAGCAGCCCATCAGGTCAGGGAGAAGCCGTCATTCGGGGAAGGATTTTAATTGGGGTCCCACTGACCTCCGCTGCATGTAACTCAGTAGAGACCTGCCACTTTGCAAACCGGATCTACACTTCCATGGGAGCCACTTGAGGCACAGGCTGTACTCACCCACCTGCCCTCTGACGTGCCCATTGGAGTCACGTGGGGGTTTGATCTGACTCTTGATATAAAGACTGTGCCAAATTGTGGAGGCAAGAACTATGTGCAACTCCTAGCATGCTAGTATGGACCAGATTGTCTGCAGCACCAAGGTGTCCTGGAAATGTGTTACCTGGACCACGTGTGTCCCTTTCAGCCTCTTCTGTAACATTTCCCTTGAAGTGAGAACTGGTGGGAGGATTTACACCACGGCTATTGGCGAACACTGCAGGTCAGTTTTTATTATTCCCGAGAGTTGGCCGTTAAACCTTTCCCGGCATAGCACTGATTGGAGCCCTGTGAGAGGGTATGGTCAGGGCTCGAGGCAGATCGAAGAATGAGAACCAAAGGCGAAAGGACAGGGCCGTGGGCCAGCAGGCTTCCGAGTACCAGAGAGCAGGACCCTCGGGAGTTTGTAAATATGCACCCTGTAGTGAAAAGCAAGGAGCGTCAGCTCCACTTTACACATGCACAGGTCAGCTGAGCAAGAATGAACCAGCTGTGATATTTGGTTTCGAGCAGGATCCCAGGGACAGAAGTTCACATCCCCTCACTGGACAGGAGAAAACACTTAGGTTTTTCAGGTCTTATCAGAATTAGAACTTGCAGAGATGACTTGAGGCTCCTGGAAGAAGTCGATAAAGCGGAGTTCGGAAGCACTGCATACCCAGGCCTGGGCATGGTGCTGGCAGGGACTGGGGGTGACCACGGGGCTCTGGGTCACGGCTTCCACCGTGTTCTCTCACTGCAGCTGATCGAGGGTGCCTCGGCTGAGCAGAAGCACAGCCTGGGGATCACCAGCATGGACTATTACTACTACCTGAGCCTCTCTGGGTCCTACAAGGTCGACGACATCGACGACAAGCGGGAGTTCCAGGAAACCCTGGTGAGTGCCGGCACAGGGCCAGGCTGGCCTCAAATTTGCAGTCCTCTTACCTCAGCCTCCTGAGTAACTGGGGGTGATAGGCATGGACCCCTACATCCAGCTTAATCACCTATAGAAATTTTGAAATGCTTAAATCTTTTTCAAGACCTCCCTGCCACTCCCATCTCTTTGCTTTTTCTTCACCTGGATATTTCCATGTTAGAGGACAATCCTCTTAGTGTATGCTATTCTCATTTTATTTCTGTCACCATGCAAACTGTGGAAGTAGTTGGGTAACTGAGCAATTGCATCCTGGAAGAAACGGCTCAGATGAGTGCGTGTGGTCTGGAGGAGGTTGCCGCCCACGGGAGCTTTGAAGGGCGACACTGGCTCAGACCCTCGAGGGAGCCACGGCCAGGCCCTCCCTCTGCCCAGTCCAGCCCCGAGGGGAGTCCTCAGTGAGAAGGGAGCTGACATTTGCATCTCAAGGGACAGGATGTCCAGACAGACTGTGTCTGGGTCCCCACACCACACCTCCTTAAAGGCACAGAAAATACGCATAAGAGGCCTGCACAACAGTCCAGGGGGCTCTGTCCTGCGTCCAAGACTCAGTGTAGCTGCTTTTATTGAATGTCCTAGGCCTCAGAAAGTCAACTTTCTAATGACAAAATAGTGCCCACGCGTCCAGGGACTTCCCACCGCCCTGCAGACCTAGCCACGCACACAGTGACTCTCGGCTTGGTCTGTGCTTTGGTCTTTACTCTGTGCTCTAAGGCTGCTAAGCAGTGTGTCCAGATCATCCGAATGTCTCTTCCAGCACGCCATGAACGTGATCGGCATCTTCACGGAAGAGCAGACGCTGGTGCTGCAGATTGTAGCCGGGATTCTCCACCTGGGCAACATCAGCTTCAAGGAAGTGGGCAACTACGCAGCCGTGGAAAGCGAGGAGTGTGAGTAGTGCAGGCCCTGACTGTTGTTAGCTGGGCTTGGATCTCAGGTGGGGGTATGAGGAAGAGGCAGAAAATCTCACGGGTCCCGCTGTGACAAAGCAGCATGGCCTTAAGGAGAAGGGGCCTTTCTGTGTACATGCGCCTCTTTACTGCCAGCAGCTCACGGCCCACTCTGTACAGGATCAGTAAGATCATTTCTGTTCATTATGGGGATTAGCGCCATCTGGCTGAATGGCACATTGAGGCTTAAAGATAAAGATGTAGTCATGAAGATTAATGGTTTAAAAACTCAAAAGACAAGTCTCAGTGAATCATTTTCTATAACTGGCCTTATAACTGTGGTGAGTGGTCTGATTTTCCCTAAGGAGCATGCAGCCGGAAGCTCGCTGGTTTTGTTTGCTCTGCGGAAAAGTGGACGCTGTGGAGACACGTTTCTGACGATAGCCTGAATGATCACATTTGGGTATTCAGATCCTCAAGACCTACATGATCATTTTTACTCTCTGAGAAAAAAATCTGGGTCCTCCCAGCAGAGACGTCTGGGTCTCATGTCCCTGCGATCTACCGTGAACACCATGACACATGACTTCAGTTCTTGGGCGGGGGCTGCTTTCCAGGCAGTTCTCAGAACCCACACATCCCCCAACCACCGAGGAAGGCATTCCTCCCTGTCTCAGCATTCTTCAAGGATGATAAATTTAGATGCTTAGTAATAAATAGTATCCCACTCAATGCTGACAATGCACTGGGAATATTTCCATTCCAAATAAGGTTCTTTTTTAAAAATGTTTTTTGTTTTCTTTTCTCATAAAAGAGGAAAGTTCTGTCAATGTCTTGACATTGATCTGATAAAGATAAATTATATTGACCAGGGAAAGGGGGTAGAAAGCAATAAACATGTAGGGTATCTAGAAATATGACCTAATAATCATGGTAAAATAACAGTGTTTGCAGACTTTATGAGCTTGCTCTGTGACATTGAACAAATTCACATCAGTATCCAGTAGAACCATTCACCCTTAGCCAGTGTGAATGGCTAAGCAGCAGTTTGGTTTGTCGCGCCGGTGGAGTCAGATGGGGTATCTCTTGCCTGTTGGATAGCAAAAGCCTTTATTGTCTCCGTGCTTGAGAACACAGTCATGACACAGACCAGCAAGCGTGACCCGGATGTTCGTGCCAAGTGTTTCACTGCTCGCTGACATCTGGCGTTGGTCGCCTTTGCTGCCAGATGGTTAAGGCCCAGACGGGCAGCAGCTTATGAAATTCCCCAGCCAGAACTGGTGGAGCAACGGAGATGAGACAGGGCTGAGCCTGAAGCAAAGTAGGTCTAATGAAACAATATACTCCCTTCCTGGCCATTTTCCTCGGTCAGTTCTGTTGTTCATTCTCCTAGACATGTATCAGTATGGTCACGTTGGGTAAACCATGAAAGTTCTTCAGTCTCACCCCTGTACTCAACTCGTTCCCCTCCCCAACAGTGGCCAAGGTTCACAGGGCCTGAGTTCCAGGCGGTCACACATACCCATTCTCTCTTCTCTTCTGAGGAGTGAGAACTCATAACACAGTGTTCTACAGTTGCTTTTTCACAGACATCATATCTCAGGTTAATTGAAACTAACTAATTCATATGGACTGTCATCCTGCTTTCCATTGCTGGGCTACCCTAGATATTTTTAAAACTACTCCTCTCTGGCCAAGTATCTAGCTGATTTCTAATCCTCTGCTTCTGATATTCTGAATGATCACTTCTGAGACAAATGACTTTCATGTCATCTTTCTGGTATTTGCGAATATCTATGGAATAAAAGTATAGAATGATGCGCTACACATGTTTTCATGCTCAAAGCATCTGTAATTATTTGGAGTTTAGTTATTTACCTTTTTAAAAAATTCAAATCTTTATTGGTACATTACGAATACACATCATTATTGTATTCAACATTGAGAGTTTGTGCCAGAATATGACAGGACTTGATTCTCATTTTTCCCCCTTGCCCCACCCCTCTGCAACCGCCCACCCCCTATATACATAAGCTGTTTCTTTTTTTTATTACTATCACATTCTTTTTCCCCTCATTATTTACCCCCCACACCCTCTTTCCTTTTAAATATTTTCTATTTCACAATATCAACTATATATACTAGAACTCATTTACATCTTAATTTTCTCATACCAGAGAAAAGATACAATATTTACACATCTGTGACCTCTTTATTTCACTTATGAGGATGTCTTGAAGGTACATCCATTTGAGTATGAATGACTCAGTCTTACCATTTTTAAGTTTTTTGCTTTTAAGTAAAAGCCATTTATTTAACTATTGGAGATAAATAATTTCATTGGTCAATCTTTCATGTCACCAAGAAGCCAATCTAATATCAATTTAGGTGCTTTTGTGCCTGTCAACACCAATATGATAATAGGGCAGACTTTGGGAAACTAGTTTTGCTAGAAAAGTATTAAATATCAAACTAATCGATGGTGAAAATTCCATTAAAGGCACAAACTGTTATTATACTAAAGGAATCAAATATACAAGTGACAGTTCCCTTTCTTTGCCCCGTGAGTGGTGGGTTACAGGTAAGCCATATGTACCTTACTATTTACCCTATTTGCATTCCCAAAGACAAGAAATTTTGTATTGCTACATCTTTTTTGGCTTTCCTGTCTTCTTTTGAGTTCAAATTTAAATAGAAAAATTAAACCTAACTTGGCTTTCTCATTTGATGCAATAATCCAAACCTATCTTTGTTAAACATGCTGAAGCATGACTTTTTCAGTTGGTGGTTGTTTTACATGGCTCGCTCTATGTAGACCAGAGTTACAGCCCCGTTTTTAAATTGTTATTTCTGCCCTCCTCAACTTCCCCAGGCAGCCCGAGTTCCACCAGAGCCCTTCTAGGCCGTGGTCGTGCGCACATGCATGGAAGTGCACAGTCTAAAGGAAGTCTATAGTGAGAGCCCTATAATTTCAGCACTAGGGCAACCACTGAAGAATATACAAGGTCATAAAGCTGGTGGTTGAAAAACACAGTGTGGAGTTTTTCCCCACTCAAGTGCTCAATTTCCTCCCTGGTCAGCCTATTTCTTTAAGCATGTGGCTCCGGTTCCTGGCCAGACTCCAGGCCATGTTTCTTGAGTACCCACAGCCCTTGGGCTCTCCCTTCTTCCACAGGAGAAGTGTAGGAGATGGAAGGCAATGTCCTGTGTCTTTGACAGCCCCTCTATTTTGTGTAAAGGACTCTTCGCCCTGTTCTTTTACTTTTTAGTTCAGGACATAAAGATAATGACATAAACGGTTTTACCAGATTAACTGTGCCCTCATTTGGCAGGATTCCACATTTACATGACAAATAAATTGCACTGGCTGTCCATTGTATAAAAAGTATTCATTTTGTAGTTCCTGCAGACAGTGAATGGAGCCTTGGTGGATAAAAAACTCTGTACCACTGACTCTTACATCTTGGATGCTTTGGCCAGTATCTCTTGGTTTTCTGAGCAACCTTACTTCTGTCTAATCTGATTTATGGACGTCATACTTTTGCTGTGTGAAGGGAGGCTTAGCTTTGTGGAAGACAAATCCAGATTCCTAGACCTGTGTTGTTAGCGTGGAAACTAAAAGACTGTTAAAGGACCGTGAGCAGATCAGTGCATTTGGTTTTGTTCAGATTATAAAAGGAAACCCTTCCACTGGTCAAAGCACTTCTGTCAAACAGTCCTATAGGGAGACACTTGATCTCAGGAAAAAAGCCCAGAACGATTCCTGTAGAATTCTATTGTGCTTTTCAGAATGCATTTGATCGATACATACTGAGAAATGGCAGCCTGTGGTATCCTTGCACCATCTGTGCTGTTCAAACAGATTATCTTTTAATGAGAAGCTTGTGATTTCTGAGCATTGTCCTGAGGTCTTTAGCACAATCCTTTTACCAGAGAGTTTGGTAAAGCTTCTTGCTATGTAGAGCAAGAAGATTCATTTGCAAGGTCAGAATTTTCATTTGGAATCCTCAAAATCTTTCATACTGAAAAAAATCAAAGCATTCTTTGACGCCCAAGAATAGTGTCACTTGTATTGGAACATTTTGGCCAGGAATCAAGAAAACCTTATTTTGGTTGGGGATGTAGCTTAGTCTAGGTGGAGCAGTTGTCTAGTATGTGTAAGGCACTAGGTTCAATCCCTAGTATCACAAAGAGAAAGTTGAAAACCTCATCTGTCTGTATCCCCAGCTTTTCTCTTGGTAAGTTTCAGGGCCTAAATTCAAGGCACAAGGGTCTCAATTTGTCTTTCCAAAAACTTTAAACTACCCTGCCACATGTTTGGATAGAAGGCCCAGTGCCCATGTCACTAACACCGGTCACTTCCATTTCACTCCTTCTGTCACCCTCCGCATCCCAGAATCTTGTTGAAATGCCCCTCTTTGAAACCTGCCAGGTCCCCTTTACTTTCTGCTTGGTTATCTCTCACCCTCCAAGGGCCCCAGCACTGGATTTTTAGATCTGATTCATCCTGTGCTTTGAATCTCCCCTAACTTTGAGCTATATTGGTGTGGTCTACAGTTTTCCCGCCGCCTCCTCTGAGCATGCTCCATCACTCTCTCCATATCTATCCATATCCTACTCATCTTTTCATGGTTGGTTCAAAAACCTGCCTGCTTTCAACTTTCCCAGTGGGTGGAAAGTCTTTCAAATTCCTCTAGACTTTGTGTCAAATATTCAGCTTTTAGAAAGGTTTTTTGTTTTTAGTCTGATAAATTATCTTGATCTCATCTAGATTGTTTTCAAGATTCCTTAAATATTTTGTTTCCTTTGTAGCAACCTTATAGAAGATAAATACTTGATAAAAATGTAATTGCTCATAATTATCAACTCAGCTGGGCGGGGCAGCTCACACCTGTAATCCCAGCACTCAGGAGGCAGAGAGGCAGGAGGACTGCTGCAAGTTCGAGTCTAACCTGGGCTACAGAGTGAGTTCAGGGCCAGCTGAACTACAAAATGAGACCTTGTCTCAAAAAAATATATATAAAAAACAAAAACATAATTCTCAACGCAGTCATAACAGGTGCTTCCAGGTTTCTGAAATGATTGTTTTTTGGTGAAAATGTTTCACCAAAAAGGAAGAAAACAATATTTGGAGCCAAAAACAATGTTTCTTCATAGAGTTCCTCCCTGGCTGTCTTGGAGGCATGTCCATTTTAAGCTTTTCATTGTCATCTGGGTGGGAGGGGTTGCCCCGCCTCCTCCTTGGATCACTGATCCGTGTGATTGGAAGTCCCAGTCCTCATGGGAACTGCCATATGTAATAGGACAGGCAGCCATGTGTGGGATCACCGCCGTCACCCAAGGGGAGGTCTAGGGGAATTAACCTCAGTGCCTTGTACCTGAACACACACACGCATGCAAATGAGTTTAGCCACGTCCTTGGGAGGGGAGCTGCGGCAGTTCTGAAAGACACATCCTGTTTGTTTTGTAGTTTTGGCATTTCCTGCCTATTTGCTGGGCATAAACCAAGACCGGCTGAAAGAGAAGCTCACGAGCCGGCAGATGGACAGCAAGTGGGGGGGCAAGTCAGAGTCCATCCACGTGACCCTCAATGTGGAGCAGGCCTGCTACACCAGGGACGCGCTCGCCAAGGCCCTGCACGCCCGCGTCTTTGACTTCTTGGTGGACGTAAGTAGACACGGGGGGATAGGGCCAGCACCAGGTTCAGGCTGTGCAGAGAGCAGCTGCAAAAGAGCTGCCTTCACACTTGAGCTCGTCTCTTCCCCTCTTTCCCTGCTCCCTCCTCCTGTGCCGTCCTCTCACTGCTGCTATGGAATCCACTGTACACGACGCATTAGCTGAGTCCATGTGGCAATAAATGTGCATAGTAAAGCCAGACTACTGACCCGGAAGGGAGGAAGTCCATGCGGCCAGGTGTCCCAACTCCTGCCCCTGAAGGTTTAGTGATGCTGTATTTGTCACACACGGCTGCATAACAAGTTAACCCCAAACACAATCAGCATTTCTATTCCTCACTGTTTCTGAGTCAGGGGTCTGACATCAGCTTAGCTCAGTGGTCTGACCCAAGGACAAGCATTCTGTGGGGATGCTGATCAGACAGGCAGTCAGCACAACAGAGGTGGTCAGAGTCGCACCCGTGTACTGCTGGTAGCAGGAGGCCTCATTTTTTTTTCTTTATTGAGTGTATTGGTACATTTTAAGTATAGATTATGATCATATTGATCACTGAAAATTTGTATCTGTACATGATATATCTTGATTTTTATTTCTTCCCATACTCCTGCCTTTCCTTCAACCTTCCGACCTCCATATAAATAAGCTTTCTTTCTGTTTTTTCCTTTTTACCGTTGGATATTTTCTTTTTCTTCTTTGTTTTCCTCTCCTCCTCTTAGTTCCTGCTTCCCTTTGAGCATTTTCTTCCTGTTTCACGTCTATTTCACCTAACATACATTTTGGGCTTCATTTACAACTTCAGTTTCTCCCATTACAGAAAGGATATGGTATTTATACCATATGTGTGTCCTATTTATTTCACTTACAAGTGCAGCCTTGGGGTGCATCCATTTAACTGTAAATGTCTCAGGTTTGTCTTTATGGCTGCACAGTACTCCATTTTATAAAAAAACCCACATCTTTATCCACTCACCAACTGATGGACTTTTGGGCTGTTTCCAAGATTTAGCTATTATAAACTGACTTGCTATAAACATGGATGCACATATGTCACTGTGGTATGATGCTTTTAATTCTTTCATGAATATGCCCAGCAAGGAAACAGCAGGGTCACATGGGACCCCTAATCCTAGTTCCTTGAGGAGCCTTCACACTGATTTCTACAGTGGTTCCATAGTCTGTATCCCCACCAACAGTGGAGAAGGGTTCCTTTCTCCCCACAGCCCTGCCAGCATTTGTTGTAGGTGGATTTGACAGCAGAGGCCCCAGTTTCTTACATCTCCTTGGGGCTGCTTGGTGATGGTGACTCTCTCAGTCTGGCATTTGGTTCCCAGAGTGAGGGACTAAAACAGCATATGTGCACCATACCTCCTGCCCTGGTCTTGGGTTTTAGTACAGTGCTACCTCAGTGCGCGAATGCTTTTGTTTGCAAACAACTTGGTTCACAAACAGAAACACACTGGGAAGAATTTTAATTTTGTTGACAAACTCTTCATCCGGTGATGAATGAACACAACCAGGCCCATCCTTTTATACAAACGTGCACCTGGCCATCTTCTCCAGAATCGTGGAAAGGATGAAATTAACAACGGTACTATCTGTCATTTCTGGTCCATTAAAAGTACGTGAGATGTGGTCCACCCTTAAGAAGAGGGGAACAAGGCTTCATCTGTGAAAGGGAAGACTATCAAAGTCTTTATTTATTTATTTATTTATTTCCCCCTGGAACTAGGGATCAAACTCGGCATCTTGCACTTGCCAGGCAGGCAGTGGCACCACTGAGCTACATCCCCAGCCTAACTTTGATATATTTTAAACCTTCCACAGATGTTTGGGGCTCTAGCACACTCACACACATACACCCTTAAATGCATATGCATATAGTTTATATAAATGTGTATGACGTACATATTCTGAAATGGCGTTTTTTAGCATTGCAGAGCTGACAGTACTGATCTATATTAATCACTGTAGCCTTGAAATGCTATGATAATAGCCATTACATCCATATGTGCCGGATACTAAGTATTATAGAAGCAAAATATCTCATTTAATAATTATAAGCAATTTTATGGTTTAGGTAGTACCTCTGTTTTACAGATAAGAGAGACAGAGAAGTTACAGAACTTTCCCAGGGTGACTTTGCTGCAGTGTGCAGCAGACCCTTGACTTACAAACTCAGGCTGTTTGCAGCAGCTGGTTGTAACTCAGGTGGCTTGGTTGAAGGCTCAGGGTACCCTAAACATCCTCCAGAGTCTCTCCTGTACACAGGCAGATCTCACTGTGCTGAGACAGACACTGGTCCAGGCCTTCTCCATTAACCCCATGTAGCAATGAATGTTGTCATGTTCTTCCACAACTCTTTGTTAAATCCGAGACCATCTAGAAGCAGAAGCAGCCGGCATTTGGGTCGTAACGCAAGATTTTGGTCATAAGTTAAAACCAGCTATTGTGTGCCTCTGGGTTTAGAGATCAGGTTAAGAACCCCCAGGGCAAGGGGCAAGGTATACCTTAGGGCCGCTGATCTAAGGAGATTGTGTGTCCCAATCCAAGCAGTAACCCCTGCCAGGCCTGGGCATGGTTAGGGTGACTATTCTTTGTACTCCTCCTGGTTCCTTCAAGCTAAGAGTGCTTGACAAGGTCAAGGTCATGTGTTAGTTGCCCAGACAGATGCCTCATTTTACTGAGAAGGAAGTCTCCCGCCTGCCTGTTGATTGATTTGCCCAAGGCCCCCTTAAGCCAGAGGGTGGTACAAACTGGGACTAGAACCCACAGCTCTTGTCTCTGTCCAGGGCAGCTTCCAGCGCGGGACTTCTGCCTTCCTCCCTGTCATCCCTCAGCTTCTCTGTGGTAAGAGTGGATGAATGGCTGTGTAACTGACACTAATTCGAGCTGATGTTGATGGGCACTTGGCTTGGTGTTGTGTATCATTACCCATTAGCGCACAAAAGATGCATCATGTTCTTTGCCTGGAAAACATGTCTGGTGTTTCCACCTGCAGATATTCACCCCTCCAGGAACTTTCCTTTTGGCTTCCTCCTTCCTCGGCCTCCCTCACCGACCCTCTGTTGTGTCCCTCCCTGCTGTCATTAAGTCTGTCCCATCGAATTGCATGGCCTTTCCTCACAGTGACCAGGAATCCACATTTAGGCGTCATACTGCTTCATTTCGCTCTCAGGCTTAGCCTCTTGCCCAGTGCAGTGTTAAACGCCCATCCAGAAATGGGGATGATGATAATGTCGCTGCTGTTATGGGATTTGTAAAGCACCGTAAGAGCAACAGCACACAGAGAGCTTTCTGCAAAGCCAGGCAAAGGTGGAGGTTAAATACACATAAGCTGCTCTTGTTATCAATTTAAAGGTAATTGCTGTTATTATCTGTAGACAGCTCATCTCTGTAAGCTCCAATGTGTGGGACTGCTTTGTCCTCGGTGTCCCTGGCGCACGGTGACGTGATCACTAAAGAACTGCCGGACTGGAGGGATCGGAAACGATATTTATAGACTCTGCACTATGTGCTCTTCATGGGAACTAGGTTTCACTTTGATCATCCAAGAAGACATTTTCTTCTAATTCTCGAGGCTTCCTCCACAATGAACGTGGTGATCTTTATGTACTGAAAGCATGTACAAATTTTAAAAAGTTAAAAATTGAAGCAATATGAAGGAAAAAAAAAAAAAAACACTTCCTGAGAGAAGCTAGCTGTGCCAGAAATTAATGGCTTTCATCAAGAAACATTTTTTTTCTCCTACTGTACTTGTCCTTTTGATGTTAGTGGTTTTCCAAAGTACTTGACGTTGCCCTGAGAACTTCCTAAAGCTGCAGGTCACCTGTCATCACACTGTCCTCTTTCTAGCAGGCAGGGTGTGTGCTGTGCGGTGTCCTATGTGCGTCCTCTCCCCACACTCTCCCACTCCACTGTCTTCGGGGTCAGGAGGCTGAGTTAATTGCCTGTTGTTTCCTTCCAGTCCATCAACAAAGCCATGGAAAAGGACCACGAAGAATACAACATTGGCGTCCTAGACATCTATGGCTTTGAGATATTTCAGGTAAGGCCACTTTGAGGAAACGATGATGACAGATGGGATGGATTTTACCTGGTCTGCTAAAAATAATTCTATGGAAATGAAAAAAAGAAAACGCCAGTGTGGCTCATTTTTGCCCTCATGAGTTCGTCATGTACCTTTACCAAGTTAGCATCTCCTAAATTTAAATTATGCTTCTCTAGATGTATCCAGCCAATGTTTCTGTTCCAGCTTTTCACATTCATGAAATCACTAAGGAATGACTTTTAAATGATTTTACAAAATGCTTACAGGAAAGTATCTTTTTTTTTTCTCTTCTAGAAAAATGGCTTTGAACAGTTTTGCATCAATTTTGTTAATGAAAAATTGCAGCAGATTTTTATTGAACTGACATTAAAGGCGGAACAGGTAAGCGCTTGCTCTTCCGCTGTGCTGTTCTATTTCTGATTTGTCTTAAAAGGTATAGATTTCTCCTATGATAATAGACTCAGCATTCAGCCCTGTATTAGGCATCGTACCTAATAAAGGCCCACAGAAAAGCCATATGCCATTGTGGCATTTGAGTCTATGAAATATAAATACCATCTGCCACATTTTCTTTTTCCTGCAGTGCATAGTGCTACGCAGTCAGGCTAATGATGGGCTGTTTTTACTGCTCCGTGACTCATTGACCAAGTGGCGAATGGAACCTCTTTCCAACCCCACTGTCTCTGCATATATGGTGTCCTGAGCACCGACGCTGCTTGCAGATTCACAGTCCTCCCAGTCTTCCCTAAAAGTAGATGTGTTTTTAACCAAGCTGACATTTTAATTCCCCTTTGAGGTACCAGTCTTACTTATGGTTCTTTCTAGAAGTTAGTACAGGTGCCACCTTAGTCCTGGTGCCATATTGAAAGCCGCAGAAATGTCTTCCCCCCATTTATGGAACCTAGCATGAAACTGTGCCCCCTCTGAAGGCTCCAAGGAGAGTCCTTCCTGGAGCCCTAGAGTTGTGCAAGTATTTCCAGGTCATGACAGTATTGCTCCAATCTCCGCCTTGTCTTTTCTCTCTCTCTCTCTCTCTCTCTCTGTGTCTATCTCTCTCTGTGTCTATCTATCTCTGTGGGATGGATCTTCTCTTTTGGTTTTTTTGTTTTGTTTTGTTTTGGTAAATATGCAAGTCTTTGCATAACCTCCACCTCCAGTACAGGATGATTTAATTGGGAGCCCCTTTACACATGACATCTATAAAAAATCCAATTTCCAGGGCCAGGGATTTAGCTCAGTGGTTCTGGCTAGAGTCTTGCAAGTGCAAGGACCTGGGTTTGATCCCCGGTAGCCACATAAAATACTGGGCATGGAGACTCACACCCAGCAGCAATCAGTACCACATACCACAGTGGTGGGCGTGGTGGCTCACGCCTGTAATCCCAGCACTCGGGAGTCAGAGGCAGGAGGATTGCTGTGATGTGAGTTTGAGGCTGAGCTCAGGGCCAGCCTGAACTACAAAGCAATACCCTGTCTCAAAAAAAAAAATAGTGAGCAAAGGGTAGGAGCAAAACAAGTCAGCGGCAAGCCGGGAAAGTGTGGTCCTGACACTAAAGGAGCAGCTAATCCAAGTGGGAAAGCTGGTTTGGTTTGGTTTTATATTATTTTGTTTTGTTTTTTGAGACAAGGTCTTACTTTATAGTTCAGGCTGGCCCTGAGCTCAGCCTCAAACTCACATCACAGCAATCCTCCTGCCTCTGCCTCCCAAGTGCTGGGATTACAGGCGTGAGCCACCACGCCCAGCACTGTGGTATGTGGTACTGATTGCTGGTGGGTTTGAGTCTCCACACCTGCCATTGTTGTGTGTGGTTACCAGGGATCGAACTTGAGCCTTTGCGCTTGCAAGGCAGGCACTGGAACCACTGAGCTGAATCCCCAGCCCAGGAAAGCTGTTTTTTTAAGTTTAGAGTTCAGATGCTGCTTTGTACTATTGTCCTTTGTTACAATCCAACAGGTTTATTTTGCTTTGAACTGTGCTTACAGTAGTCATCAATCCCTACAAGTTGTCAGTTTTGTTGGTCAAACGCGGTTGTAGGGTAGCAGTTTTGTAGGATTCAAACTAAATAGGAAAATGCCCAAGCTGTGACATGTTTTTAACCTGTCACCTTGTAGAAAACAAGAAGGGAAAGCTCATAGTCTTATGGAAGGCATTTGGGTTTGTGTGTCCCTACCCCTTACCCTGGTGATCTGTTGCTTTCTGGTTTCTGTCCCCTAGGAAGAGTATGTCCAAGAGGGGATACGATGGACGCCCATTGAGTACTTCAATAACAAAATCGTGTGTGACCTCATCGAGAACAAAGTCGTAAGTATTTATTTGGTGTGTCTCTCTGGTCGCAGCTCACAGGTGGACATTCAGTTTTTGTCCTCTCTGTAACTGTTTTAGAACACGCATATTAACTACTCTAACTTGCAGAGAAATTTAACACTTTTGTTTTGTGTATATGAAAGTAGAATGGTGGTTTTTTTTTTCCCCTTCTAATAAATATGAACGCACATATCAAGAAAAGTATCACAGTAAGTGGAAGCGGCTGTTGAATCATAGAAGAGAACGTAGCATGTAAAGAGCCATAAAATGGTCCCCACCTTCTAGTTCAGTTATTGCAGTTCTCTGTCTATAGCCCTCAAAAATGATTGAAAAGAAAAAAAAATTGTGGAGATAGAGGTCTCTAAAAAACCGAGGTTCCCTCAAAAAGCCAAAAACGGTAAGGACATTGGCGACAACACAATCGTTAGATAAACTGCAGCATGTTGGCAGAGAAACAATAATGAAGAAAACTATCTGAAGCATGGTATCGTTCCATGGTACTGGAAACATGGGGAGCGTTTACAAAATAGTGCTGCGTGAAGAAGGCTAATGCACCACAGCGGAATACACACACTGTGCAGCCATGAGAGGGGAGTCTGGGTAGGTAACAGGCAGAAAGAGAACAGTAAGAATGAATTAGGGTCAAAGGGAAGTGCATTCTGGCTCTTTAACAGGAGCAAGGAAATAATGATCTGTGTGCGGCTTTGAATAAAACCCAGAGGCCATCAGCAGATTTTGTGGTCATGGACTTTTTGTTCATCTGTAGGTCTCAGTGGTAACCAGGCATTTGGATCTTTTAAGTGTATTCTTGTCTGAAGGGAGAGGCTCACTTTCAGGATGGTGTCATAGCTAGGAAGCGGCGTCCCTGGGTAAGAAAGGACACAGTGGCACTGTATGTTTTGGAGGAGTCACTGACGAGGCCTGGTTTTCTTGTTGCCACCAGAACCCTCCCGGGATAATGAGCATCCTGGATGACGTGTGTGCCACCATGCACGCGGTGGGTGAGGGGGCCGACCAGACGCTGCTGCAGAAGCTCCAGATGCAGATTGGAAACCACGAGCACTTCAACAGCTGGAACCAAGGCTTCATCATCCACCACTACGCTGGCAAGGTGGGGGCAGGGCGGCGGAAAAGGGAAGGACAGGGAAGGAAAGGGAAGCTTTGTGTCCAGGCTTTGCGTCTATGGCCTGTTTTCTCATCAGGCCAAAGAGATACACATCCATAAGCCTCCCTTGCGTTGCATACATTCAACAAGCAGATCTGTGAGGCATTTGAGGAAGAAAAACAAAATACTGTTGACACTACTGTGTATTTTCAAAGCGTGACTCACCGTGGTCCATACTGTGACTGTGAAGGGGTGGGCTCTTGCCCTTCCCTGACTGTGATCACAAGCTTGCACTCCTGGCCAAGGGAGTGGAAATGGGGACCGAAGTCTCCCTCTGTTGTGCGTCCCCCTGAAATGCTTGAATACTTGGTGAGTACCAGGGCCAGGTGCATACATGGAGGTCCTAGCTGTTAGGCGCTTCCCGGTCCTATCTATGGGAGTCACTGAGCTCGTCTTTCATCCCCTCTGGTCTCTAGTTAACTAGAGTTCCTTAGCATGAGATGTTATTCAGCTGGCTGCAAATTTGATGACCATTTGTGAGGAAAATGGTTATGCGTCAGATGAGTTGGCCCATCCCGCTGGTCGAATGAGTTTGATTTTGCCTTAGGTAAAATTTAGGAAAGGCAGGAAGTTTATATTTTAGATTCCCTTGTGGATCCAGTGAATTAAAGGGTCTTTTGTCTTTTTTTTTTTTTTTTTTTTTTTGTAATATTGGGGATCAAACTTACAACCTTTTGCTTGCAAGACAGAGACAGAGCCGCTGAGCTAAATCCCTGGCCCGACAGCCTGTGGTCTTGAGAGCTGGCATCCTGGTCACAGATCATCTGGGCTACTAGGGAGCAAGTGTTGGCCATCACCAGCTGACATAGCCTTCAGGGGACAGTTCATAGTGAAATCCCAAACGCTGCCTTTGAAACAAAACACATTCTGATGGAGGCAGCCCTACATATGTGGATTTTTACCCAGAGGAGTATATATAGGATACAATCAAGTTCCTTCCACTCTTGGCAGGTCTCCTACGATATGGACGGCTTCTGTGAAAGGAACCGGGATGTGCTTTTCACGGATCTGATCGAACTGATGCAGAGCAGTGAGCTGTAAGTGGCCCCTTCCCACATGGGACATGGTGTATGTTTGACATGTTTGGTGTCAGAACTAACAATGGTGTCATTGGAATGGCTAATGTTTTGCTCCTTTGAATTGGTGAGTCTGGTTGATGGTTTGGACTATTTGGTTTCTTAAAACTGCTTTCTTTATTCCAGTCTTGGCCCCTCCCTATGTTCCTAACACTTCCGGTCCACAAATTCCAGGTGCCAGCTGTGACTCCACCACCCTTGGTACTGTTGCCAAGTGGAAGTGACCATGGTGGGGTTCGGGTGGCTTGGCCCTTTCTGACCATCTAAGTAAGAGTGGAGTGGTCTGGTATTCTGACACTTTGTTCAAAGAACAAAAAAGAATTTTCCATCATCCCTTCATGGGTCTTAACAAGACCCACATTAACCCGAGTCCCCACGCACTTGGGAACTCAAGAATTCTAGGACTCCCAGATAAACTGAGGACTGGAAGCGTGGGGGATGCTTCCCGCAGCCTGCAGAGGTCTCAGGACCAGTGTGGTGTCCTTCCCTCCCATTGTCAGGCAAAGCTGTACGTGCCAGGCAGGTGGGATGCCACCAGCCTTCCAGCTCGGAACCTTAGAGCTCCCTCTACGTCGAGGATGCCCTTCCTAGTCAGTTCTTTCCCTGTCACAACGTCCAGGTTGACTTCTCTAATAGTCCTGATTACTTTCTCAGAAAGCTCCAACCACCAAGAAGGAAAAGTCTCAGGCCAGGGAGTTAGCTCAGTGGTTCTGGCGCCTCCCTTACAAGTGAGCAAGGGCCCGGGTTCAGTCCCCAGTAACCACATGTAGAAAAGTTGGGCTTCTGGTGACTCACACCCACCAGCAATCAGTCCCACATACTACAATGCTGGGCGTGGTGGCTCACACCTGTAATTCCAGCACTCGGGAGGCAGAGGCAGGAGGATTGCTGAGTTTGAGGCTGAGCTCAGGGCCAGCCAGAACTACAAAGCGAGATCCTGTCTCAAAAAAAAAACTTTAAAAAAAATTCTCCTTCCTGGGCCCTGTTGGCAGGGTTCTACTGCCTTTAACCCTCTCCCTCGATGTCCCAGGCCTCCTCCCCCCTTTGCCCGTGTTTCCTAGAACTCACACCAACTCTTAAGATGTTGGATCTCTTTTCATTCAAAACACATGAAATCAATTTACTCTTCTCTAAAAAGGTCAGGTAAACCACAACTCCTGGCTTGTGGGTTTTGTAGCAGCCAGGTAAGCACTGGCTTCTAGAGATTGTTTTAAATTATTCAGATTCCTGCCAAGTTCAAGAGCTGCTGATGGTTCCACATAAACACCCATTGCATAGACATGGCATGCTGTTCTGTTAATGTATTTGCTGAAAAAAATATCTACAACTGTGTTTGGCCAAGTTAAAAGCAGATTGCTGGGGGTACTTCCTGGAAATCCCAAATTCCCAGCAGGTCTCTTAGGAAATGATGTAGGTATGAGCATCAGATCATCAAATTACGCTGATCGCTTGTTTTACTCATCCAGTTTGAAAATACTTATGAAGCAGCTACTGCGTGTGGCCTTCAGACCCCAGGGGCATGAGGGTGACTGTTGTCCCTGCCCTGTGTACTGAGATGGCCAGTCAAACAGGCAGCATCATTGGAGCTGGAAGTGAGGCATACACAGCAGCTCGAAGAACCACTCATCTCAGAAGCAGTATGTCACTGCTTTCTGTGTGGGGCGGGGACAGTCCCTGCTGGCTTCTAGTGAGGAGAGGTCCCTTGCAGGGCAGCACCATGCACCCGGCCCCCAGCAGTACTCCAGCTGGGACTCAATGTGCCTGTGCTCATCTCTGTGCTCTACACCCGAGCAGTGTTTGTCCAAGTCTACACTCTTCCCCCAGACCCTGCACTTCCGGCTACCCTGTCATCTCTTGAGCCTACAGTGGCCTCTGTCATGTTCTACCCCAGTCCAGCTGTGCCTCAGGAGCAGACTCTGCGATACTCACGTCCTAGGGCTCTGTCTTCCTCCGTGGGTCATTTCCTGAGGCTGGGTCGTTCTGAGGAGTCGGGTGACCCTTCTTCAGCTGAGGTTATGTGCTCTGGACAGTGCTGCACCCCGTTCTCGGAGATGTGGGCTTTCCACCCCCAGGTACTTGCGCATCACTAACCCTTTCTCCTTCTCCTCTGCAGACCTTTTATAAAGTCTTTATTTCCTGAAAATCTGCAAGCTGAAAAGAAAGGACGCCCAACTACTGCTGGAAGCAAAATAAAGGTTAGTTCTACGTGGGGGAGTTCATAGATCCTTGTAAGATCCAGGGCTCCCAGGCAGAGGTCAGTGCAATACACGGGCCTGGTTACAGAGATTCCCACAAGGACCAGCGCTGCTTGTACAGAGGTCACAGGACATAGCTGCCTTTGCTATCAGTGCTCTGAAACCCCATATGGATACTGAGTATCTCAGAGCTTAATAATCAGCAGATGATAATCAGCTGCTCTCTGAGAGGAAATGGCTTTAAACTGAATCTGGAAGAATTTATGTTAAACTAGCAGAGAAATTTTATAGTTTGGAACCATGTTTTGAATATTAATGACAGTTTCCTAGGGCAAGTCCCAAACCTGCCAAGCAGAGGCAACTTACATGCCTGAAATTCGGTTTCAGCTTGTAGGATGATGTGCGGATGCCGCCTCAGTGGGTCTGGCTGAGGCATGTGGGTCTCCAGATGGGAGAGAATTCTTAGTATTTTCGGGACTCCCTCGTGGGACTCAGAGCTCTGCATCTGAGCCATGGCATGATGAAATTCATTTTTCCCTGACTGCACTCTGTCTGGAGAAGTGCTGAGCACGCAGTATCCTGTAACTGAGAAATAGTCCCTGAATCATGCTTTTGAAGACCGTACCAGTTGTCACAGGGCTTTGGTGGTTCAGTTTTCTGTGTTCAGATCCCTGACTTTTCCTCTCTGTGTGATGATTGCCAGCTTGTGACTTAACTCCAGGGCCTCTTTCGCTCATCTGGAAGAAGATCGTAGTGCCTATCTCAAGGGGTGGCCGGGATGATTAAATTCAGTCATTCATGGAGAGCATTCTGCATGTTGCCTGAAGCCCATTATGCACAAGATGCAGATGACTTGCTCTTACATTGTACCTTGTGTGCACGTGAGCGTGCACGCACACACGCCCTTGCCCTGTGCTTGTTTGACTCCTTTATCCTGCACATGCACTTTCACATCATACACAAGCTGGGTCCTGACTGGCATGCCCATTTCCCCACATACTCTCTGCCCATCCATCCTGGAAAGCCCAGCCTCGGGGACGCCGTGAAGGTCACATTCTCTTTTCAGGCTCTGTCTCTTCCAAGTCTTTCATGGGTGGAGCCTGCCTCCCTAGCTAGCACCTGGCACGTTTCCTGAGGGTGTAAACCCTGGCTAGAAAAAAGGAAGCAATTGGTGAAAACTCACAGCAGTAAAATTTTCATCAGGAGGCACCTTTGGATTTTTCGGAGGAAGTCAAGTGCAACCTGGTGCTTTGGATAGTGAGGCTTTTTCTGTTCGTTTTTGTTTTTGTGAAGAGCAAATCTCAGAGGCCTTCAGCTCCTGGGCTCAGCTGGTCCTCCTACTTTAGTTCTGAGTAGCTGGGACTCTAGATATGTGCCGCTGTGCCCGACTTTGCAAGCTGGGTTCAGAGCTGGCAGGTGGCGCTGGCAGAAGGAGATCATGTCCAAAGAGCTGGAGAAATGCAGCAGGTCCCGATGGGCCTCCCGATGCCTTTCCAGGAGGCTCGGGTATTCACGCCCACATGATGTGGGTGACTCACGCCTTCCCTTCAGGGTCCTGGGTGAGGATTAGCTCTGGGCTGGAAGGTCTGGTCATGAGACTCTCACGTTCACACTCAGGCCCTGATTGCCGGGGTTGCGATGACTCACTTTCAAGTGGTCTGGATTGCAGATGGTACAAAGGAGCATGGACAGCACAGGACTTGTTCGCTGCTTCTTTGAAGATTTGTTCCCTTTTTTTTTTTTCACATTTGCCTCTAGGATGACAAGATTTGGGCCATTTCCCAGAGAGGTCAGCTGAATAGCTAGTTTGTGCAAAGGGACTGGGGTGTGTTCTTTGCCCTCTCTGCCTCCTTAGTGGGTGTATCTCTCCCTGTGTCTGTTTGCGTGGGGCCAACCAGGAGTGGAAGCCTCCTGCGCTCCAGATATCCCCCTGACAGCCATGCCCAGCCTCTGGTACCTTCTCTAACCACAGCATGTGGCAGATACCTTCAGATGTCTCTTTAACGATGTCCCCAACATGTGCGCATAGGACATCATCCCGAATTCCTTGAACTCAAATTTATATTCAAGGTAGTTTTAGTGTTGGACATTTTGCCTTCTGATGTTCTTAAAATTTGAAACTTCATGTATACTATAGATTTTAGAAGGTTTAACTAGTAGAATATTCATTTGCTGAAATCCTCATTTACTTGATTATAAATAAAAGTATATGTATTTAATGGTACTTGATCTGGAGATCTCCAGAAATTTCCTGTTCTGGCTGGAGGAGACCGATACTGAAATCAGAGTGAAAGGCTAATGCTTATGGGAGGCAGAATTAAATCCAAGGTGACCCAGGGCCTCTGGCCCTAGTGCCGCTCCCCACTGGGCTGCAAGGCGGGGCTAGGGCCATAGCGCCAGCATTTTTTTTTTTTTTTTAGGTTTTTGGAGACAGGGTCTCGCTCTGTGGTTCAGGCTGGCCCTGAGCTCAGCCTCAAACTCACATCACAATCCTCCTGCCTCTGCCTCCCGAGTGTTGGGATTACAGGCGTGAGCCACCATGCCCGGCACTGTGGTATGTGGTACTGGTTGCTGCTGGGGTGAGTCTCCACGCCCAGTATTGTTATGTGGTTACCGGGGAATCAAACCCGGGTCCTTGCGCTTGCGAGACAGGCGCCGGAACCACTGAGCTAACTCCCGGGCCCACGCCAGCCTTTTGATTACGGGGTCTGAGACCCGCTTTAACCCACCCATCCATCGTTTGCAAACAGAGACACTGAGGCCAAGAAAATCTGGTGACTCGTCAGGCCCCATGTGCATAACCCAGCTAGCTGCCCGCTCAGCCTGCATGTCCTCCGTCCAGCGAGTAGGAGGGCCATCCTCCGAGGTCCTCTTTTCACTGTCCACTGAGTTTTCATATGCTCACTCCCTCTTCTGTGGAGCTAGTGTCAACTATATCTTTCTTCCTCACTTTAAGATGGCCCCAGAGCTCGGCCAGTTCCTGCTTCAGAACCACACAGTGAAATTCAGGGTACTTATGGTGGCAAAGGCATATTCTCTGTTGATGGAATTAATTAGTCCATCTACTGACCCGCCTAGCAAATCCATCTCTGCCCCGCTGAGCTAGTCTGCACCTCTGTTAGAGAGGAGAGGACTTCTGTGGTTGAGACACAGGCTTGGGTTCGCGTGTTACCTCTATTGCTTACGAACTGTGATAGGGCCTTGCTTCGACCAGGCATCCTGCTCGGCTCTGTCCTCACTTTGGCCCTTGCAAAGCATCAAGCAACAAAGCAGGGACGTGCTGTCCCCCGCACGTCCAGGCAGAGTTTAAGTCACCAGTGAACATGCCCAACACTTTTTCTCATGGGTTTCGGGTTTCCCACACCCCTGAAACAGCAGAGCCTCCACTAGGAGGGCAGTCTGCCGTGGGCACGGCTTTCTGCTGACTCAGAGGGTTTGGGGCTTTAGAGATTGCTTGTCAGTGTTGCCTCTCAGAGACCACAGGGCATGCTCAGCTGTGTGGTGGGGATGCTGGTGGGTGCCCCGCTGCGCCATCTGCAGGCAGAGTGTGAGGTGCTGGCGGTTGGAAATCCCCCTGAGCAGCCTGGCCTCCGGGACGGTCAAAGCCTAATCTGCGTGGACTCAGCTGTGTCCTGAATGCGTAGGTCCTAGAACAGGATTCTCTGTGGGATAGCTTATCCACAAAGGAAGATACCTACCAGTTATCTACCAGAAGATGCCCAGATCTTCATGCTTATTCAGGGACATCTTGAGGAAAAAGTAGAATGAAAGGACATATGTGAAGTTTATAAATCCTAAGCTTTTGTGAATCTCACTCCTTTAACTTGAGTTTCCTTTAGTTTAGTATGATGATTCTTCATTGACTACAGCGCCAGAAAAGAGAATGTAGGGAAGTTTGAGATTTTTATCCTTGCTCATATTTTTTTTTAAAAAATGAGAACAGTGAATTTGTAAAGGACCTTAATATAAATTAATTTGTTACTAACTGATGTGATTCCTTGTACCTCATGAAAATAATTGTACGTGAAGATTTTCTTGGATTCTTTTGGGGTTTTCTTGCTGCTTTATTTGTTCAGCTTTATCACAAATGCTTTCAGCGAGCAAATATCTAAAATTTAAGATTTAAGAGGAGTAGACTCATCACAGAGATCAGCAGAGCTTTACAAACATTGAATAGTCCCAAGTCGGGCTTCATGAACACATTCCCACCGGAAGGAACTTGTAGCTATCTCCCTACTGGAAACTCCCACATCCCTTTCAAGGGTCTGCTACAGAGGAGGGTCTGTACCTCTCACTGGTGTCACTCTTCCCTTCTAGAAACAAGCCAACGACCTCGTGAGCACCCTGATGAAGTGTACACCCCACTACATCCGCTGCATAAAACCGAATGAGACCAAGAAGCCCCGCGACTGGGAGGAAAGCAGGTATGGCTCCGGCGAGGGTGAGAGGCGGTGGGAGCTTAGTTCCCTTTGGGGCCCTGCGTAGGGGGAGCCTCCTGCCTCCTGGGAAGGAGCAATTTCACTTCCCCACACAGGCTGTTCTTATGCAGCCTACATCTTCCATTTTTCAGGACGAAGCCAATACATTTCCTCCCTCGTGTCTTCCGGAATGTTAACAGGGCCCTTTGGTTCAGAATTAACAATACAGTGCTAGTCTTGGCTGGTCTGGGAGCAAATGCAAAAAATACCAGCAAAACCCTAGTACCCCAGAGTTACAGTGGTTTTTCAGATTAGCTTAAGGCTCTGCAGAGACCTTAGTACACTGGGCTCTTGACTGGGCACCCATGGGATGCAGTCTTGGGTGCTTAGCTTGAGGTTTGTGGGCAGGACCGAAGACCACTGCAGAGCAAGTTACTGGTTACTGGGGCTCCGGGGGATGTAAGGGCACCCTGGATGGTCTGGAAGTCAGCCTGAGAAGCACATGGCCGACAGGAAACATGTGAGAGGACCTAGTGATCCTTTGAGCCCTGACTGCTTGGTGACCAGGGGCCCCTCTCCTCCAACAGCTGGCGCTAAGGGACCGGGCTCCACGACTGTTGGGGCACTGAGCTCATAGGTGGCACCCCCTAGGGTGACACCTCCCGCTCTGGACAGACATACTCTTAGGTGGCGGCAGTGCTGCACTAGGCCACTGTGGTCCTGACCCTGGCTCTCTGACCCACCGCGAGCGTCATTCTCAGGACTCGGCCACGTGGCAGCTCCCCCGTTGGCTAAGGCCGCCGTGATGCCTCCTTGGATCCCCGCCATGGGCTGTTCTCTCCGTTCAGGGCAGGGACCGTTCCACTTTGGTCATTTCCCCCAGTTGTTCTTAAATTGTCCCCTGCTTTTGCTTTTGTTGTTTTGTTTTGAGACAGGATCTTGCTATGCAGTTTAGGCTGGCTTTGAACTAACCATGTAGTCTAGGCTGGCCTCAAACTCACTACATAGTCTCAGCTGGCCTCAAATATGGAGTGATCCTTCTGCCTCAGCTCTGTGTACCACCGTGCCTGATATCCCTTGCTTTTCTAAATGATGTGACTCAGTTTCCCCTTTGAGCCCAGGCCAGCAGAAGCACTGTCCTTTCTGCCCTCCTAAGAATCTGAATGTTTCTCAGGCTTGTGTGGAAGGCAGGAGCTCCCGAAGGACCATTAAAACCTCCCCTGTCAGGCACAGCCCCTGAGTTTCCCCGGAGTTTCTGGCCGTGAACTTTAAAAACTTCCAGTGGTCCCCACAAAGGGACCCTAGGAAGCTCACTTTGAGAACACTGGCGGCAGCCCAGAGCTGGAGCAGGATTTGGAGTAACTGTGCCTGGGCTGGCCCGCTCTCTGGACTCGAGGGTCCGCCTAGACTCGGCTCTGGCCCAGTGTGAGGTGAGGCCCCTTTGAGGTCTGCCCTGTGGCCCTCGCCACACTCTGTCACGCTTACGCACCCTGCTCACACGCAGCCAGGCGTGCCCACTCCACCCCCACACACATGCACACGCAGGGTGGAGGATGGGGTCGTGGGCAACTTGAGACGTGAATGGCCTGTGTCTTGGGAGCAGAGTAACCACCCACGCATCGCCCATTTCACACCGTCTGTCTACTTAGCTGGGACCCTGAGAGCGTCTCATTTGCCTTCTGTGTGCAGTGCCAGCCCCAGCGCACACCCCTTTCCCGAGTCACCAAAAGCCCCTGCGGTCCAGAAATGCTATGGAAGCTTCTCCGTGGGCTTTTCCGACCCTGGTGCTGCCTTCTCATAAAATCCAACCTGACTCATCAGAATATCAGAAAATGGAGAAATTAAGGCAGCAATTTACTTCGTTCAGTGATTCCTCAGAGCCTTTCCTGGTAGTGTTTCCCTTCCTCCTCCTCCTCCTCTCCTCCCCCACCCCCCTTTCCTTTGTCTCTTCCTTCCTTCCACTCTCCCTACCTCCCTCTTTCCTCACCTTATTTCAGTTTCAGCAAAAACCATGATACTGCTCTACACCTTGCCGGCCGTGGGTCTGAGACACTGCTGATTTCCCCAGTGGAGAGGGGGTCTCACATCCTGTGAGGTCCCCTTATTCCGGGTTCAGGTTCACTAGTGGACAGTTCCCCTCAGCGCGGAGAGTGGGCAGCGAGTCTCTGGTGAGGACTCGGGCGTCCTGGGCAGAGGCCCCCGCGGCCCCGCTCTGGGGAGTATGGGGTTTTCCTTTTCCTGCTTTGCTTCGGTTTCTGGCTGAGCTGCTTCTCCTGTGTTCGGAATCGCTGTCCTGGGGAGTTCTCAGGCCTTGGCTGCTGGAGTCGTTGCCTGACGGTGGCCTTGGAAATGACAGCTCCTTAGAGACAGAAATGTCACAACCTAAACACAAGCAAGTCAGGCCCAGCCAGTGTCCACCGAGGAGGTGACAGCATCCCTTGGAGTTGCAGAACTCACCCCGAGCCCTTTGCTGATGGCAAACACTACACAATTTGCTAGACCGGTTGTCCTGCTGAAGGAAGGTTCTTCAAGAAAGTTTCTCGATGGTGGGAATAGTGATGAATGAGAACATTTTTAAGGTGCATTCCTGGCTTCAGCTCAGAGTGAAGCCAGCCCTGGTGAAAGTGCTTTCCAAAGAGCAGACGTCTGAGATGGGCATTCGGTGTGTGTTTTCCTTAGGCCAGCTTGGATTTGGAAGATGGAAAAGAGAACATTGCTTATTTTCTTGACTGAGATTGTTAGCCCACAGTAGAATAGTACTCGTGCAATTGTGAATACTGAATATTTACTCTTACAAAGGTTTTAAAGCGTAACTTTGCTTGAAGCAGCCGACTTTCCTAGATACCAGCAGAAGACAGACCAATCAGACTTGTGACTACATGAGTGACGCCTCAGCTTTCCCACAGCAGCCGGTGCCCCGCCCCTCTTCCTACACCATCGTCTGTCCCCTCCTCCGCTCCCACCGCCCAGGCCACGGGCCTTTCCCTCCCTCGTGGCCCACTCTGGAGACTCCTCCTGCTGGGGAGACTCCTCTTCCTTCCCTGCTCCTCTGTCCTGTCATGCAGTGATGGCTTCCTGTCACTCCCGCCCAGAACCAGCCGGAAGCGAGAGCTTGCATCCCGCCTTTGTTGACAGCAGAGGGTATTGATGGCATCGCCAGACCTGCCGGCCCTTCTGAGCCATCTGCAAGGCAGGGGCTTTTCTTCTGACAGGAAGATACCCGGGTGCGACCATACCAGTCTAGGGGTGTTCTTCCTGCGTCCATTTTCCAAGATACAGCGCTAGATTGTTACTATTATAGCCACCTAAATCTGTAATGCACATTTGTTTCAGATCATTTTGACTTAGACATTTAAAATTAATATCTTCATACACCTTTCTTAACTTACATTAGAAAAATCCTAGAAGTATAGTCTCATTAAGTCTAGAATCAATATTAAATTTAAGATTCAGTAACAAAACAGTCCCAGCATCGTTTGATTCAAAAGCTAAGAATTCTTTCCTTGCAGAGCAAGTTCAAGGCCAGCTTAGGCTCCATGGCAACACTCTGCTACCAGGAAGAAAAAAAAAAATCCTTCCTTTAGTCTTTTGAAAAAAATGCTATTTTTTCTGGGTTTGGTTGTGTGTGCCTATAAACCTAGCACTCGGGAGGCTGAGGCAGGAGGATCTCTTGAGTTTGAAGCCAGCCTGGGGTACATAGCAAGACCTAGTATCAAAACAAAACAAAATGACAGTATATGGGGTTGGTTGGTTTGTGAGGCACTGAGCCATATCCCCATGCCATTTTTATATTTTGAGACAGGGTTTTGCTAAGTTGCCCAGGCTGTGCTAGAACTTGAGATCCCCTTGCCTGAGCCCCCATATTGCAGGAAGTACAAGCAGCTGCCCACTATGCCCAGCTTTTCTTTTTTCTTTTTGTTTATGTACCATAGAGGCTGAGCCTCGATGTGTTCCTTAAACTCTCCTTTGGACACAAGTGGTCTGCTCGTCTTAGTCTCCTGAGTAGTGGGGACCACAGGCACAACCATCATGCCTGCTTTTAGGTTTTTATATTGCTGTCATTTTCTGAAACTGCTCTGTACTGTCTTCTTTTACAGTTACTGTAGAGTTACAGTACTCTCTAGCATTTTAAAACTTAATATTACCTGAGAGGCCATCTTCAGGTGTTTATTAATGCTTAGCTGCCACTTGCAATTGGGAGCTAGGAGGTTGGCCTGGGGCTAGGGGAGTGGACTATCTTCTGCCAGGCTCTTGATAGTAACAGATCTGTGTGTGTATCCTTTATACCTGGTCTCTTTCCTTTTCCATGATGTTTTCAAGAGTTCTCCAGGTAGCCTGTAGTGTGTGAACACACTGCAGTTCACCTGCTCCTTCCTTAACCGAGCCCCTCCTCTCCATTGCAGAGTGAAGCATCAGGTGGAGTATCTGGGTCTGAAAGAAAACATCCGAGTGAGGCGAGCTGGTTATGCCTACCGGCGTGTTTTCCAGAAGTTTCTGCAGAGGTGAGGAAGAATGTGACACCAGCCTTCTTGTTAATGTACTCAACGTTTGGGACTTGATAGCTTTTTTCCTCCTTTGGGGCCTTGGGGATTGAACCTCAATTGCCCCCACTGGGCTCAGGCTGCCGTCTCCCTGCTTGTGTCTCCAGCAGTCACCCACATTAGGACTTGTCCGCACTCCATTTCTGCGTAGTCGAGAGTGATGCTTGACCCTGTATCCTTCACTCATCCGTTGCTTAGGAAACATCAGTTCTTTCTACTTTTGGGGCTATGAATAACTCTATGGTGAAAATCCATGGACAGGTTTTTGTGTGGACGTGTTTTTTATTTCTCGTGGCTTTATACTCAAAAGCACAGCTGCTGAATCACCTGGTAACCTCTTAAAGGAAGTGCCAGGTTCCTTTGGAAGTACCACTTTGGAACGTACCACTGTTCAGTCCCCCGGCAGTAGTGGAGGCTCCAGTCCCTCTGTTAACATGTGACTAACCCTCCCTGTGGGTATGAGCTGGTATCCCGTGGTGGGCAGACTTGCATTTCCCAGTTGGAATGTGATATTCATCTGCTTAGTGGCATTTGTATTTCCTCTTTGGAGATAATGTGTGTTAAGGTCCTATGCCTGACTCTTAGGACTTTGTGTACTTTTGTTTTTGGAGTTGTAAAATTATTGTTTTAATCATTGTATAGAATGTTATCAGTGGTGACCAAAGTTCTGGGAGCTTTCTGTGGAGTGTGACACTTAGGTTCAAGAATTTAGGGTGATTATGACTTAGGGAGGGCTGAAGTTTAACTCAACTGAGCGAATTAACAGTATGGAAACAATTGCAAGAAAATATTTAGCCTACTTAGGAAAAAAGCTTAAAGTATTTAACTTTAGTTTTTTGTACAAGCCATATTTAAATTTCAACTGATTCTTTATATTTCCTGTGAAGTGTTTTTGGCAGGACCTATACTTCAGTGATTATTTTGTGCTACTTGCCTTTGAAAAGGATATAGCTGTGGGCCGGGGAGTTAGCTCAGTGGTTCCGGCGCCTGTCTTGCAAGCGCAAGGACCCGGGTTCGATTCCCCGGTAACCACATAACAATACTGGGTGTGGAGACCCACACCCAGCAGCAACCAGTACCACATACCACAGTGCCGGGCGTGGTGGCTGACGCCTGTAATCCCAGCACTCGGGAGGCAGAGGCAGGAGGATTGCTGTGATGTGAGTTGGAGGCTGAGCTGAGGGCCAGCCTGAACCACAAAGCGAGACCCTGTCTCAAAAAACCTAAAAAAAAAAAAAAAGGATATAGCTGAGTGTACTTAGATATGACATCATCCCAGCTTCCCTGTAGAGTTCCACTGTGCTTGTCTGCATCTAGTTAATTTTCTTTAAGAAATGGGGAAGAAAAAGAAGAAAGTCAAATTTAGCATTTTAGTCAGAAAACAATTTTTTCTTCCTGGTATGATACAGAAGCAGGATGTAAGGGTTCTGTATTTTATTTAAGTATAATGTCACAAAGAACTAGCAGGCTGGAAAAGTGGGTCCTTGAAACCCAGGACCTCTACTGAGACAGGTCTTCCTTGGAGCTTGTGCTTCGTGTGCCTGAGAAAGGGCCGGCATTCTGATAAAGGAGCAGTGTAACTCCCACCCTGTTGGATGTCAGATGTGCCGAGTCCATGGTCCCACAACATCGAGGAATGTAGCCTGGACCCAGAGGAAGAAGTTAGGGTTTTACTGGACACGAGAAGACCAGCTCCTGGATTTCACATGAGGGTCCTGAATGGGGTGGCCAGTGAGCCCCTTGTTGGGTAATTTATACAATGTGGGTCAAACTGCTATTATTATATTACAAATATAAATGCTCAGTTAATATTGATCCCATAAGGAAGCAGGTCACATAGTGAGGGTACATGGGAAGAACACAGGCATTTGGGGGATGGGTCCGGTTCTCTGGGGACCCACCGGGGTGACTGATGCATGGCCTCTGGACTTCCTGGACCAGGTGGTGCTAGTCACAGTATAATCTCAAGTCACTGTTTATCCCTCAGGGATGCTCGCAGGCCTGGCCTTCTTAAGATGTGCCTCCAGCCACAATTCTGATGCCTTTATTTTGTGCTGACCTCCCTGAGAGCCCAGCCCCTCTCCTACCTGTATATTAATTGCTGTCTAACTTGGTTGCGTATCCTAATTCCTTATAATCAAGTCTTATTAACTCAGTTCCCACATAGTTGAATTTCCTATTAATCATGGACACAGGTTAGACCCTCACTGTTTTCTGAATTAAAAGATCAGTGTACCTGTAGCATAAGCAGCAGTGTGTGAAGAAATAAATGTACAGATACCTCGTAGCTCTGCAGCGCCCTTCACTGGCCAAAGGACAACTCGGCTGTTAATCCTAAGACTTTGACCTTCCTGAGTAGATAGAGCCGAAATACTTGCTCTGAATAAGTTTCTCAGCCATCGCTGTCCTGTGTGCTGAAGCTGCTTCTGGTCCCCATATCCTCTACCCACTGTCCCGGCTGTGACAGCAGAGCGCGTATCCAGACCCTGTGAACCACTGGCTTAGAGCTTCATACCATTTTTTTGCCAAATTGCATTTCTTTGAAAATTGCTGTTTTGAATTAAGAGGAAAAATTAAAATATACAAAAGAATGAATGAAAAAGGATTTCTTCTCTCATTCCTAATACAGAAAGGTTTGCCCTCAGTATTTCCAAAACGCAATTGGTATTTTTGCTCTCCTGCTTTCCTTCACGTACTCGGGCCTCTGTCTGTGGCATTGCTGACTTTTCTCTCAAGGGCACTGCTGTTAATCAGTGACAGAACTCCCTCCTCCCGTGTTATTTTAAAAATCAGCCAGTGAACCTGACTCGCGTGAGTTGGGGAAGCGAGATGTCAGGAGCTTCTCGTGGGAGTGTCCTCGCTTGTGTGAGGGCCTGTGCGGCCTGCGGGGCTGGTTTCCAGAAGCTCCTGACGTGAGCTTCCTTTCTGCATCTCCCAGCCCTCTCCCCGGTGCTGTGCACAGTGCTTCACTCGGTGCCAAACACTTGAGTGGGCGTTTGGCGGCGTTTGTTGGATTAACACCATAATACCGCATAGGAAGTTGATTCACGGTAGAGTGGGGCTTTAGTAGTCATGTTCACTCTTCAGCTTTTTATCTCTAATTAGGAAGTAGGAGGGTTTACTTCTGTAAGGAATTTATGATATTATCAGGTACGGTGTAGCTATTAGGGGGAAGCGAGAGGATGACTATCATCCTAACCCTTGCCCTAGCGTGCCATTGGTTCGTTTGCATCCAATGATTTATGACCAGTAGGTGTCCCTGACTTCCATCAAGGCCTGGAAGCCTGCTGCCTACGCCAGGTGTTGGAGCACCTGCGCCACACCCCACAGCTGTGCACTGTACACCCTTGTGACCTTCACTTATACATCTGACATTCCTTAATGGCTGCTGTCCTCAACAAGGTCAACCTCTAACAAAAATTCTTTCCATAGGTATGAGTAATGATCTTTAAAATAAATACAAAAATATAAAATAAAGATTTACTTCTGAATATATAGTGCCATGATTGAAGAGACAGATTGAGGTTCAAATCCTAGCTCTGACATTTAACAGCTACCCACTTTCCCCCAAAATAAGACAGCCTTGCCTGCCATCCCTACTCTCTTGCTTGGTGGTGACTCTGTAAGGCAGGTCAGGGTGACTGGGGCTGGAACTTTAGATCTCTAGTATTCTTTTTTTTAAGACAGGGTCTCACTTTGTAGTTCAAACTGACCCTGAGCTCACTATCTAGCCCAGGCTAACCTTGAACTCACAGCAATCCTCCTGCCTCTGCCTACCGAGTGCTGGGATTACAGGTGTGAGCCACCAGATGTGAATACTGTGGTATGTGGTACTAATAGCTGGTGGGCTTGAGTCACCACAACCAGCACTGTTGTATGTGGTTACTGGGGATCAAACTGGGGACCTTGTGCTTGCAAGGCAGGCGCTGGAACCACTGAGCTAAATCCTTGGCCCCAGATCCCAGTCCCCGTGCAGCTCGAATGCACAGCCCCATATATCAGCTTCCACTGGGCATTGTTGAAGGTGCTGCCTGGATCCCCTTAGCTCTGGCATAGGCACCTACCCTAAGGGCTCGGATCCTCCCAAGGGAAGCACAGGTCCCCCAAATAACCATGGGCATGACTGCCATCGTGAATGTCCTTGTGAATGGCAGTCCATGGTCTGAAGGAAACACATTATTCGCTGTGAGAGAAAATAAGGGGGCGATTTTGGCAAGGGGACCCCGGAAGGGTGCCATGGATGTGGCCAGGAGGAGCTGGCAAGGGCACAGCTCCAAGATCAGCAAAACCCATAGAGGAGATGACATGGACAAAGGCCCTTCTGTGGCTGTACCCTCCAAGGAGTGGAGCCACCAGAGGGCATGGAGGAGGGATGTGGCTTCAGGAGCCAAGAGCAGACGGTCAGGGCCTTGTGTCATGCAATACCTCGTAAAACCAGCCATGTGCTGTAGAGGTAGCTCCGTACAGTCCCACGTTCCTTGTTATGTGCCCTGCAGTCCAGGGAGACTGGGTTTGAAAAGACACCATTGCTTCATTTGCCCAACAAGTGTCACTGGTGGCCTTTCATGGTACTGTTTGTAGACAGTGGTAGGGAAGGCAGGTTTTCAGCAGGATGTTGCTGGTGGATGGGAAGGATATGGGGAGCCAGGTGGCCCCGCTGGACTTGATGCCTCTCCCCACACATCCCCACAGGTATGCTATCCTGACCAAAGCCACCTGGCCGGCCTGGCGCGGTGATGAGAAACAGGGTGTCCTGCACCTGCTGCAGTCCGTCAACATGGACAGCGACCAGTTCCAGCTAGGCAAGAGCAAAGTGTTCATCAAAGCCCCTGAGTCCGTGAGTGCCGTCCTATCTTCTCCCTCAGTCCAGCCCTGTGGCGGCAGCCACTTCCCGCTTTCCAGGCCACGCTTCAAAGGCGAGCCTCGGAGCTCCCAAGCTTTCCCTCCCTTCCTCGTCTAAGTGGGTCATTCGCTGCAGTGCGGCTGTTGCGTGGATGTCACACCCAGCTTCTTGCAGAGCGCTTAGCATGTGTATAAAAGGTATTGCTCTTTTGTGATTTCATGTCCTGCTGTCTTCACTTTTCTTGCTACTGGGACAGAATGTCCAGTACCCATAGGTAAAGGAGGAAAGTTTTGTTTTAGCTCAGAGTTTGTAAAAGTTTCAGTTGATAGTCAGCTGGCTCCAAGGCAGGGCAGCATGGCCAAGGAGAAACAGTCCATGGCAGGGTGGGCAGGAGGCAGCAAGGAGTGAGCCCATCTTCTTTCTGTCCATTTATATTCCATCCAGGCTACAAACCTACTGGTTGGTGCCACCCATAGCCAGGGTAGAGCTTCCATTATCCACACCTACAACTATGCCAAACCAGTGTAATTAGCATATACCCTCAATCCTGGTGTTACATGCCCAGGCTCCAGCCATCTCCCCAAACCACACCTCTGAACTCAGGAGGCTTTGTGGGGACATCTAGATACGTAACACCAACCTCTCTCTCTGCTGCCAGGTGGCAGCCTCCTTGTGGGCAGAGACTCAGCCTATTTTGCATGCCAGTGTGTACCCAGAGTCTTAGATGCTGAGTGTCGCTTAGTTATCCTATGTCTAAGCCGAAAGAGGCCTTCAGTGAACTGCCAAGGAGGCTTGGGCAGCTCTGCATCCTCGTCTGGGTGACAGAACAGTCCTGTGACACTGTCATAGTCTCCTTGGTGGCAGAGCCAAGTCAGGTACAGAGTCCTCAGCTTGTACTAGGGAACCATTGAGAAAGAAATGCCTGGGTCTCCGGAACATGTGTATATCCAGCAGGACAACTGCACACACACTCACACCGGGCAGTCATACAGCTGGCAGTGTTCTGCAATTGACTGGGGCAGCCCAGTGATGCCACAGGGAGTTTTGTCCTTCATTGGGAGTCCGGCCAAGCCCCTTAATAATTCTGCCCAGTTAGCTCCGGCTGCAGAATGAGGACGTTGCTTTGTGGAAGCTGGGAAATTTTTGAGTGACATTGGACATTTTCAGCTCGTGAAGTTCCCATAACCATTGCAGGATTAGACTTTGTGTTAAGAGAACTTGAAAAAGCCAGGTATTAGGCCAAGGGGGATGATGGGACATAATCGTGCTGGTAGAATCTGGAGCAGTGGACGGTAGGCAAATCCTGGCCTGGCACCAGTTTCTGCTCCGGTTCTTCCTGCCCCCTGGGATGGACCTGAGACTCAGCCCTGCAGTGGCTGTAACTGAATGGCTCCGCAAACCATAAAGATTATTAAATAAATAGCAGTGCACGTCGATAGGACCCATTTATGAAAAGTTTGTGGTAGCATTTTTCCACTCTGAGCTATTTGTAGCTTTGCAGCAATTTCATTTCCAAATATAAAGTGAAAATGTTGTGTCATGCGCCATTAAGCCACCCACGGGAAGGTTCCGGTCCTTTCTAAAACGGGACAGAGGGATCTGTCGGTGCCCCCAGAGGACTGTGGGTTCTGCCCGCTTTTACTTCTCAGCTTGCTAACTGTTCAGATGGAATTAAAATGACCTCAATATTTTTCATGTTTTTTAAATTCTGATTTAGCTGAGCTTTGACAATTTAGATCCAAAACCAAGATTTATTTTTGGGTTTTCTTGCTTTGCAGTTGCTTGCTTGTCCTTTCTGTTTTCCTACTGTCTGTCTGTCTGTCTGCTTCTCTCTGTCTCTCTCCTCACTTCCCCTTTTCTCTCCAGTCCACATCCAATCTTGACTTGATTGCAACTTTTCAAAAGGTTGCTTTTTAAGATCGGTCTCCTAATTTTGCCTGAACTTTCATAGTAAAGGTGCTGAGTTCACAAAATAACCTATGTATTGTGTATTTGCTTTAAAAATCAGCATTCGACAGCAGACAGCAAACACTGCTTTTTTTCCCCTTATTTTATGCATCCATGTTTTTGGCTTTTCGCTGTGCTGTTCTTAATTTCTAACTTCCTGGGCTTTGGGGAAAACCCTAAAACCCGGCTACTCGGAAATGTTCTAGAAGAAGCTGGGAACTGTCACTGCTTCCTGATTTCTCCGAGTCACAAGTACATTTTCTGTGATGCTCCCAGCTTGGTTCTGGGAAAGAAGGAAACCGGGCATGCTCAGAAACCCTGCACATGACCTCAGGAACCCTGGTGTGTGTCCTCACAGCCCAAGCCTTACAGCTGTCCAGCCACTGATCACCTGCGTCTGTTGCTGGGTTTGGAACAGGCTCCTTTGTCTTTTGCAGAGGCTGCAGAGGGCTGCGGAGCCCACAGCCTTGGCCTGGGCGTTTGCAGTTTGAAATCTTAACTTCTGCCCCAGTGGGCTGTGAAAGTTAAATGGCAAAAATCTGACTCCCAACATTAGACCCAGATAATCAGAAATGTCAGATAACTCCTGCTGTCTGCTACCAAATTCACTTGTTTATTCTGAGACATTTGTTGCAGTGACTAGTTACCTTTCCTTTGGCTTCCTATTGGTCCGTTTTAATTTTTTCCTGGAGAGTTATGTAAACCACCTTGAAGGTGGATGAGAAAGCTTCCCACCAGTTTACAAGTTGACCCAACAGAAATTTACAGAGAAAAACTAAAACATCCAGATGAGGAGAAACCTGGGGGCGCGTGGAAGGCCTTGGCCCACTCTGCAGCCCCTCCCTCCAGCCTGAGTTCCCCTGTAGAGGAGACAGGTAGCTCCTTCAAGTGTTGAATGAAGTCATGAAGGTTCTACGGGGACTCCTGCCCCCCAGTGGATACTCTGCGCACTGCAGCTGTTTGCTGTCTGTGTTTCCGAAGGCTGCACAGGCACCCCCAGTACAGCCTCCGTGGATGGATGGAGGTAGAAAGTCACAGAGATGGAGCATAGCAGGGCGGAGACCATTGTAACTTCCTCAAGTCAAGCCCTTTAAAAGAAAAAGCTATCAAAAGAAATGGGGCCGGGGAGTTAG